>JAZGTI010000678.1:35954-52514 GCA_036877585.1 Botia kubotai | reverse complement strand
GGTTTTCTTCCAGGATTGCCCTGTATTTAGCTCCATCCATCTTCCCATCAACTCTGACCAGCTTCCCTGTCCCTGCTGAAGAAAATCATCCCCACCCCAGCATGATGCTGCCACCACCATGTTTCACAGTGGGGATGGTGTGTTCAGGGTGATGAGCAGTGTTACTTTTCTGCCACACATAACACTTTGCATTTAGGCCAAAACGTTCAACTTTGGTCTCATCTGACCAGAGCACCTTCTTCCACACATGTGTCCCCTACATGGCTTGTGGCAAACTGCAAATGGGACTTCTTATGTCTTTCATTCAACAATGGCTTTCTTCTTTTCCATACAGGCCAGATTTGTGGAGTACATGACATGATTGTCCTGTGGACAGATTCTCCCACCTGAGCTGTGGATTTCTGCAGCTCCTCCAGAGTGACCTACGGGCCTCTTAGCTGCTTCTCTGACCAGTGCTCTCCTTGCTCGGTCTGTCAGTTTAGATGGACGTCCATGTCCTGGTAGGTTTGCAGTTGTGGCATACTTGTTCCATTTTTGGATGATGGATTGAAAAGTGCTCCTTGAGATGTTCAAAGCTTAGGATATTTTTTATAAACTAACACTGCTTTAAACTTCTCCACAACGTTATCCCTGACATGTCTGTTGAGTTCCTTGGTCTTCATGATGCTGTTTGTTCACAAGTGTTTTCTAACAAACCACTTCGCAGAACAGGTGTATTTATACTGAGACTAAATTACACACAGGTGGACTCTATTTCTAACTAATTAGGTGATTGATTGAACTGGATTTTATTTAGGGGTATCAGAGAACAGGGGGCTGAATACAAATGCACGCCACACTTTTCAGATTTTTATTTGCTTAAAATTCTATCTATCAAATTCTATCACATAAAATCTGGACCCAGCATTAGAGCTGGTGATTGCAGGGGGGTCCAGCTGATTTATGTCAACCCTATTGACAGCACTACAGACACTTGGTTGCATTCCTGTTCTGTCTGACCTCTCCGCCGTCAGGCCTTGGGCCACCACAGATACTGCACTGTGCCTCTCCATGGGTGTAGGGTATGCCATCACCCTTTGTCTAGCCTTCATCCTGTAAAAAAGGATCAATGAAATATAAGGCAGTGTAACAAGTGTTCAGCTGCATGCCCTTAGGCATTTAAGTTGAATCCCGGAAAGAAAGACATTCAAGCTAAAGCCAAGCCAAACCTCTTCGAGATCACCACCCTGCCAGTGCACCAGAGCACTGAAAACCACTAAGATCCACCTGCAATTATGATCCAACTGACCATCCAACTAACATCATCTGCCTAAGCTTTTATATGAACCCCATTGTCCAAATGGGTGGGGATGTAGCATCTGGCCTGACCAAAAGGTTGCCAACTATATCGTAAAATACATGGAGGAGACAGAGAATCATATGTTCATGCATTTTAAACCCAGTTACTCAATGAAAGTATCCAATCTGTTATCTAATAGCTGCGTTTACGTGTTGCCCTTTTGAAGGTGATTTAAACTTATGGTTCATACAGAAGTGAATAGCTGATTTAATCCTGCTACTCTTTACTATTCTTCTCCTCTCTTTTTCTTACTTTCTTACTGCTTATAGGTTTTATGTCTTTGGTTGTTTAGTGTGTGTTTCTTTGTTTTGGTTTTATCTGCTGAACACTTCATGGACTAGTACATTCGTTTAACATTAAATTGTACAAAATATGTATGGTTAATCACAAGTAATTATAAGTTTAGCTCAAAGGGAAAATACACATTGTTTCCCTAAGGTACAGTGCAATGATTTTAGCATACAGTTTCCTGTAGAAGTATATTTTAGTAAGAATATAAATAAAAATAAAATATAAATATTGCAAATACATGAAATGGTAAAAGGATTCAGAAATCGGATTTTATGTATGCAGAGAATTTCACAATTTAAGTGAGAACTGGCTTTACCTCTGTAAGAAAGCAGATGACCAGATTAGGTCAAGTCAATGCACAATGACAAAGGTGACCGTTATGTCTTGTTTTTGTTTCTTTAGATGGAGAGTTAGCATGTCTGTCTCTTGGGTCAGCTCAGATAGACAAGCATATACATTACACATCATTAGTCTATCAACAGGAAGTATGCAAAGGGGAGTGGGAGGCTCCAATTTTGCTAATAGTAACAAACACTAACACTAACTTGCACCACAAGTGGTGTATGAAAATATTATCATCAGTATTATCATCAGTGAATTAACATTCTATTAATGTCATTAACTCTGCTTCCAACTCTGTCGATTCCCACAATGACCACCAGAGGTCACTATCACCAAAGAACTAGAACTACAACTCCCATAATCCCACACACCAATCTGATTGTCCACACCTGTTCCTAATTATCCACCATTAACTGACTATTTAAAGTCTATCGAAGCACTGCTTCAGTGCGAAGTCTTGTTTTGCCCCGAAGTGGTTTTCCCTGGATATCACTTTGTGTTACAAGTTACAAGTTACAAGTGGAGTTTATTGTCATTTCAGCCATATACAAGTACATCATGAAACGAGACAACGTTTCTCCAGACCAAGGTGCTTCATAAGACAAACACTGAACATCACATACATACAGAGCTACATAAATTAAACAAAGTATATATATAAAGTGCACAAGTGCAAAACAAGTGCAGACAGCACAAGACATTTGACAGATTGTAAACTTAGTGTTTAAAGTGTAAACATTATTTTGTATTGTTTGGCAGCTAGATGTGCAAAGAGATGTGCAAAGAGACTTAGTGCAAAAAGACTTTAGTGCAAAAGATGGGTGGGGAATGTCCAGTTGTGTATATATATAAATGTTTGTATGTGTGAAATCCTTCATTCCATGCCTGATGAGCCTGATGGCATGGGGAGAAAAAAGCTATTGCACCAGTCCCTTAGCCGTTGCACCTCCTCTCTGTATGCTGACTCGTCGTTCTTGCTGATGAGACCCACTACGGTTGCGTCATCGGCGAACTTGATGATGTGATTTGAGCTGTGCATTGCTGCACAGTCTTGAGTCAGCAGAGTGAACAGCAATGGGCTAAACACACAACCCTGGGGGGCTCCAGTGCTCAGTGTGGTGGTGTCGGAGGTGCTGTTCCCGATCCGGACTGTCTGAGGTCACGGAATGTATACAGCGATAATAAGAACAGTGGTAAATAAAAAGGTCTGCATCTAACAGTCACAAACTCCACCAGCGATGAGCAGTAACTAGAGTCTAGCACTGAGTTCTTGCACCATTCCGTATTAATGTAAACACACAATACACCGCCGCGGGCCTTACCGCACAGAGCTGTGTTTCTGTCAGCACGGAACAGCCCGTCTAGCTGAATGGCGGCGTCTGGAACTCTGTCGCTGAGCCACGTCTCTGTGAAAACAAAGACGCAGCAGTCTCTGAATTCACGCCGCGTTGTTTGCTGGAGTCGGATGTAATCCAATTTATTGTCCAGGGAGCAGACATTGGAGAGCAGGATTGACAGAAGTGCCAGACGGCTAGCATTTGTTTTTAGCCTAGCACGGACCCCCGCCCTCTTGCCGCGCTTCTGCTTCCTCGCGCACCGCTTTCGGGGTCCCCTCCCCCCATCATCGGCGTCAGGCGACATCGAGGGCTGGAGGCCTGGTCCCCGCAGCAAGCCAAGATTGCGTAGCTTCTCCAGCAGATTATATTGCAGAGTGGCTGTAGCGTATTTCCTGCATTTAGTAAGTATATGGCAGTTGTATACACAAACACCGGTAGCATCGATGTCCATGCGCTGTTGGATGTTTACTAAAACAAACAAAAAGCACCATTTTGTATCTGGAGCGGCCACTGCGCACTACTGTCGCGCCGCCATCTTGGTATCCTTGGTATCTTACTGACCCAATCTGGATTTACCTTTTGATTCTTGCTGCCTGCCCTGATTTCTGCCTGTCTGGATTATTGTTTAAACCCTTCTGCCTGCTTCGACCTCTTGCTTGTTTTTCATTATGATTTGCCTTGCCCTTGCCCTTGCCATTCCTGTTTGCTGGTGTTGACCCTTGCTTGAACTGTTTTTGTCTTTTGTAAATTAACTGCATATGGATCAGCATTCGCTGTCTCCTGAGTCCTTGTTACAGAAGACTTTGCCACACATGGATCCAGCACTTCTTAGTCGGCTTTCGTCCGAGGTGTCAGCCCAAGCTCACACCCTAGACTCTTATTAACACCAGCTTTCATGACCAACGTCGCTAACAGAGGAGTTAGTGAAAGGCCTACAGGGACTACATACTGCACCTACCAGTCTTCTCAAACCCTCAGGTTAGTCATTCTCAACCCCATCAAACCATAACTACTAACAGCGCCTTGATTATTGTTTCCTGAGAAGTTTGATGGTTCACCGACTAAATGCAAGGGCTTTTTGATGCAATGTTCCATGTTTTTAGCCCAGCAGCCGCTGCTGTATGCTACAGACGAAAATATGATCACTCTAGTTTGTTCTTTTTTGTCTGGGAAGGCTCTGGACTGGGCTACCACGGTATGGAACAACCATGGACCTTCTGCTATCTCCTACCCTACTTTCCTACAATGCCTAAGTGATGTATTTGATCACCCAGAGGGAGGCAGGAATCCTGGGGACTGTCTTTTGACACTTCACTAGGATTGCCTGACGGCAGCTGAATACACTCTCAAGTTCCACACTCTAGCTGCTCAGACTGTGTGGGTTGAGGACACATTAAAGCTGTTGTTCCAGCGTGGACTCAATACTGATCTGCAAACCCAGCTGGCATTCCACGATACGGGACGTTCTCTGGAGGAGCTCATAACAATTACAACCCGCACTGACAATCTCATTTGCTCCCAAAACCCCTCTAAACAAGGCTTGACATTGGCGGATCTCCACTAATCAATCCGAGCCCAACCCTAGCTCGTCTCACCCCTGAAGAACATAATGAAGGAACATCTCTGACTTTATTGCGGCCAGGTGTGCCATCTCCATGTCAACTGTCCAATTTGCCCTAAGCTACAAGATTCCACCGTCATGAGGGAGTTGCCAAGTTCCAGTCATTCCACTACATGTCTAGAGCTGCCTGTTACAATTCAGTTAAAATAATTCCAAGATAATTACCAAACCTTTGCTTGATTTATGTGCCGTGGGTAACTTCAGTGGCGATTTATTGGTTAATTTACATGCTGTACCCCTTCTCACTTGTAACTCTCCCTTGGCAGTAGCGGCGCTAGATGGTCGACCACTGGGGTCCAGTCACATCTACCATGTCACCACTTAAATTGAATTTCAAGTCGGGGCTCTCCATCATGAATTTATCCAATACTATACAATTTGTTCCCCTCACAACCCTATTCTTTTGGGATTGCCTTGGCTCCAGAAACATAACCCTCTAATTTCCTGGCAAGTTGGGGAGATAATCCGCTAGGAAATCATGAACTTCTTGCCATGAAAGCAGCCTTTGAAGAATGGCGACACTGGCTGGAGGGGGCCAGACATCCATTCCTGGTACTGACCGATCACTGCAATCTGGAATATTTACGCTCGACTAAGAGACTTAAGCCCAGACAGACTTGGTGGGCTTTCTTCTTCACTCGATTCAATTTCTCCATAACATACCAACCAGGCACAAAGAATAAGCAGATGCACTATCCCGTCAGTTTAACAATGATCCCAGGAAAATCTGCCCTAAATCTATCATCCCGACCACAGTTATTCTGGCTCCTGTCCAGTGGGACCTCATGACACAGATAACCCATCCTACATCTGCCATCTGCCGAATGTCCTGCTAATCTCTCTTATGTACCATCAAAGCTTCGAGAGAAAGTTATGCAATCTGTACATACCTCCCTAATCTTTGGTCATCCTGGCACCACTCAACTTCTTCAAAATTGGTTGTGGTGGCCTTCACTCCCTGCTGATGTGATCACCTTTGTACAGAACTGTAATACTTTTGCAATGGCTAAATCATCTAAACAACTTCCCGCTGGTCTCTTGCAACCACTGCCCATTCCTCAAAGACCCTGGTCTCACATAGCCCTTGATTTCGTTACAGACCTACTTCACTCTCAGGGTATCACCACCATATTAACCGTAGTGGATCAATTTTCCAAGGCCTGCCATTTCATCCCCTTTCCCAAGTTGCCCACTGTTTTAGAAACAAATGAATGCCTTCTCTACTTTTCTTTTCTTGTTTCTCGTTTCTATGATCTGCCAGAGGACATTGTATTGGACTGTGGTCCACAATTTAACTCCAGAGTCTGGTCAGTTTTTTTCAAACACCTCAATGTAAACGTCAGCTTAACCTCTGGTTATCATCCACAGTCCAATGGCCAAGTGGAACGCCTCAACCAAAACTGACCAGATTCCCCAGATTGTACTGCTCCAAGAACAAGAATTTCTGGAGTCAATTTCTTCCATGGGCGGAATACGCCCAGAACTCTCTTTGCAAATCTGGCATTTGGCATGTGTGATGGATGAGAAGTCTATGTATGCAGTTACAGTCATGATACAAAATGGGAAACTGATACTATGTTATTCAATCAATGCCTGTATAATGTTTATTTTTCTTATTTACCTAGTATTCATTAATTCTTCAAATATCTGAGTGCTTTTATAGAAGTGATGAATTTATAGTTTTTCTTGTTCTCAACACAGTAAAATAAATTATTATTTGCTGGTACAGACTATATGGAAATGGCTATTGTTTGCGTTTTTTATTGCGTTTGCTATGTGATGCATGGCTTGTTTAAACATGCTATCTAAACTGCTCCTACAGGGTTGCCAAGGTAACCATGTTAAGTGATTGAGGTCAGGGGTCAAGCTGACCAGAGGCAAGAAAATTGCATTTGCAATTGCATTCCCCCTGTGCTGGTATTTAAATAAAGAGCTTTAGCTATTGATGAAAGCATCCTGTCATTTACAGTTTAAAATATTAGATGAAAAATACAAACAGAAAATGAGTTTTAGTGCAAGCACACACAAAGTGAAACAGTAATAGAAGCAGAAATTCTTTTACTGAGCCCGGCTGACTAACACGTTGTATGTTGCATGCAATACCTTAAACAGTAAGAACAAAATGGCACTGTCAATGCCTGGGATAATGTGTAGCAGAGCAGCAGAACAACAACAACATTAAGCTCCTCCAAACAGCAAGCCAAAGGTCACAACTGTGTCTGAACTACAGCACATTCAATCCTTCAATCCATTGGTTCAAGTGTTGATGTCTTCCCTTTAAAAAAAACCACCACACTGCACAAAAACCTTTGTGCTCCAAAGAGCCCTGGAAATGAGATAAAAGAAAAAATTACAAAAGATTGTGATTTATTGTCATTTGAGTACATGAGAGCAAGGGTGAAAACAGACACCAAGAAATCCATTTCGAATTAAATTTCCTTAGTTTGAAACTGCCCAGTCCAAAAATACACAAGTAGTATCATAGAGCCCATAAATGACATTGGTGCAATAATCTACAGCAACATGTCACTGTCACTGATAAGACATCTCTCTGCCTGGTGGGGGGACTGGGGATTGGGGGTGCGATCGATACTAACTATTAATTTCTAAAATTATCTCCACATTGATCCAGGGACAAGTAAGGGCCAGCAAGGCAGGAGCACACTGGCTTTAATACAATAATTATATTAAGGGTTACAAGCTCATTCTCACAACCAATAAAGCTTGTTAGCAAGAGTGGGGCACAAAGCAATCCCATAATCCATCTGCACATTGCCCTTTAACCCACAGGCTTGAAGGCTTTTCATGATGCCTCTGAAAGTTGCTTACAGAAGATTACAATGACTAAGAAGGACTTCAAAAGACAAGAGAAGTTGAATTCTTATAACATCTTAAAGCATATGACAACTGCTAGTTAGGGCCAGATTGAAAAGAAATTAGAGCAATTTAAAATAGAACAGCTGAGCGCACAGAACATTCATAAAATGTGTTTGAGAGTGTAGTTAAGAAGAGTTTGTGTGTTATACCATTTGCATGTGAGTTTGGCATCAAAATGATAACTTGTTATAATGTTGAGACAGTTGTAAGAAAACAATTTGGAATGATAAACTAACACTGTTGTAAAAACCACGTATTGTGACAAGCAGCAAGGAGTGGTATTAGAACCAATTTCTCAACCTAAGAGATTACTGCATATATGAGTGAAAGAGGACCTTCATTCTGTCACATTTTCTGAACTTAAAAGCTTTTTAAATACTGTCTCTTTTTTCTACTTTAATAACATAATATCAAAACTCTGGAAAAACTGGTGGATGTAATATATAAAATGAGGCACTCACTGCTCACCACCTACTCACTGCACTTCTGCTTCATGGCAACAGGAATAAATAGTTGCCATGAGATACAAAGAAGACAATTATGTGTTAAAATACATTTGAAGTATTGAGCAGGAAAGGCATCTGAGATGCAAGAGATGTAAGCAAAAGTTTTTTTATTGCTGTCTAGGACAATCAGTTGAGATAAAGAAATCTCATCTGTGATTTTGCAATAATCTATCGTGTGCAATAAAAGTTCACATGAAAAAAAAAAAATTTCAATAAAAAAGGCAGTTGTTGCCTACTGGGGGCAGTTGTGGCCTACTGATTAGAAAGTCAGACAGCTGGTTTGAATTTTTATGCTTGCATGTAACAACTGAAAGGCCCTTGAACAAGGCACCTAACCCCTGACTGCTCCACGGGTGCAGCAGTGCTGCCCACTGTCCTGAGTGTGTTCACGACGCCTATCTCACAATGTGAGCTTTTTGGCAACTCTGTTGAAGAAATTGCTCAGCAGTTTTTGACAAAAATCAGATCCAGTTATCTATAGATCGTTAAGGTTTCATACGACATCTGCTTCCCACCAGGCCTGGCCTCCTGTGCCATAAATGCCATCTTTGGCTCTCACTCCATCAGAGCCCGGCTCCTATTCCATCAGGGCCAGTCAAGATGATTCGTCTCAGCTCTGTAATCCAGTTCAGCAGATGCATGCCCAAGTTCAGGAGTATCCTGTTCCTATCCGACCTCGTGCTTTAGCACGTAGACAAATTGGGACTTTAAGTCAACTGGGAGAAGTGCAATCTCCCACCTGTGCAGAGCATCTCTTTTCTCAGTATGAAACTATACTCTACCTTTATGATGGCTTGCCTTACCAGCAAACGTACCCAGTCAGTGTTGACCTATCTGAAAATATTTAGATAGAGAACTGTGGTCTCAGTAAAGTTATTTCAGAGGCTCCTGGGGTATATGGCATCCTCAGCATCAGTAGTTCCTCTCAGGTTGATGACCTGAGAGACCACTTCAGCACTGGCTTTAGAATCCAGTCCCAAGGTGGGCATGGTACACTCTAATCACATCTGGGTGCAGACGCACTGTCAACCAGTGGTTGGACCTGGAATTTCTTCAAGTGGGAATTGGTGCTTTGGACAGGGCCCTGTCTGCATTGGCACATCAATTGCCTGAAGTTGTTGACATTTTTACTTGCCCTGAAGTGGTTTAGGCCACTCATTCAGGGCAAGCATGTGCTAGTCTGCTTGGACAGCACGGCAGCCATGTCATATATAAACCATCAAGATGATGTATGCTCACAGCAAATCACAACTCACTCATCGATTCCTTATCAGGAGTCAGCAGCGATCAAATCCCTGCGTTACAGTTCAGCTGATTTGGGAGAAGTTCAGCAAGGCACAGGTAAACTTTCTGCCTCCCGGACACCTCCTATTTTCTGATTTAATATTCCCTTACCGCATTTGCATGGATGTCTTAGCCTGCAGCTGGTTGTGAGACCTACTCAAGTATGCATTTCTCCAAGTAAGCATCATTGTACAAGTACTGTGCAAGGTCAGGGAAGGGGAGCATCAAGTTCTCTTGGTTGCACTGTATTGGCCCAACCAGACTTGGTTCTCTGAGCTAATGCTTCTGACAACACCCCATGGTTAGACCTCTTGATTTTCCATGTCTGTCCCCTGGATGGGACATGGATGACCTAGCAGGTCTGTCTCCAGCGGTGGTAAAGACCATAACTCAGGCCAGAACCTCTTCCACTCTATGCCCTGAAGTGACATCTATCCATCTTGGTGTTCCTCTCGGGGAAAGTATTAACAGTGATGCACCATTGGGACCATGCTATCTTTTCTCCAAACACCTGTCTTTTTCAACCCTTAAGGTTTTCATGGCTGCCATTTTGGCTCATCATATGACTCTTGGGCAGAGGTCTGTTGGACAGCATGACCTGATTATAAGGTTCCTTAGGGGCGTGGGGAGGTTAAAGCCTTGCAACAAAAAGAAACAAACAACCATAAAAAGGAATCAGGGAACATCAGTGTTTCTTTTGTAGGATTGAATATTAATGACATTTGTTGCTGAGTCACAACCCATCTCCTTGCCAAAAGGGGCCCTTTGAATTCCTAAGCCCACAGATAAGCTGATAGAGAACAAAGGCTATTGGCTGAGGTGTTTGTGTTGTATGTAGGGGGTCTGCCATTTGTCCAGTAAAGTGGGGGTTAAACATGGTCTTCTGATTGGTCAGCTTGATTATCTTAGGTTGGTTTCAGTCACATGGTCAAGGAAAGAATAAAAAGGGAATGTAAGATATGCTCTGGGTCTTTTTTTCCATGCTCTTTTCCTAGAGCTCTGCTCTTGGATTCTGCCCTTACTATGCCCTTCTCTATCTGAGCTCTAGACCCAACTTTCAGGCCTCTCTTTTCTTGTCTTTCTCTATTCCTATTCTTTATAAGGTAATATTCTTCACATACACTGTTTAAAGGTAATTGCATATGTTATTTACAATTTATATGTTATTTACAACAATTACATGCATCTTCATTGTAACCATTTCATTGCATAACTTCAGACAGTAATGTTAATAAATCATTTCACCTATAAACTCTGTACCAACTAGTTTTGATTCATTGTTAATAATTCAAAGCAACAGTGCAATACAATATAATCATTATAGCAATGCTCTCCCACATATAGCATATTTTAACTGCGCTTATTTCCGTCGTTGGTATAAGTAGCAGAAGGGTGGAAATTGACAGAAAATATACAGTGTTATACCATCTTGCTGTTGACAGTTTTCTAGTCATTTCGGCATTCCTACAGCTTGAGTTAAACCACCCTCACACTTTTAAGCCAAACTGATTTACATGACTCCCTGGATAATCTGTAACATAAAAGTTGCGCACATGGTTTGATACAATTAAACAAGTATTTTGTTTCAATCTCTCGATATTCTCTCGGTATTCCTCTTCAGTTAAAATTAAGTGAGTCATCGTGTTTGAGGCTTAAGGGAGTTGTGTTGCTCCCTTGATATTTTTCAAGTGAAATGTTTACTAAGAACTTTGTAACAACACATAACAGAACTTAAGGGAACACTTGTAAGTGGTTAAGGGGATATATTTGGTGACAGCCTTAAGGCTCGTTAAGTGAACCCTTAGGTTTTTATCTTGCAACTCATGTTTCACTAAGGGTACCCATAAACTTATAATTAAGTGTTTTCTTAACTTAAGGGTTAAGGGTAACCAGGCGCAGGTGATTAGCTTCACACCACTCCACAAAGCTGTTGATTTCTATATTTAATTTACTGCCCACTCTCAATACATCCCACAACAGCAGAGTCGCCTGAGAACTTTTTGCAAGTGGCATGACATTGTGTTGTGCTGGAAGTCTGAAGTGCGGAGGGTAAAGAGAAAAGGAGAACAGTTCCTTGAGAAGCAACTATGTTGTTAACCACCTGTTGTGACAGACAATTCCTCAGCCTGACAAACTGTCTTCTACCTGTAAGGTAATCAGTGATCCAGGAGATCAATAAGAGACTAATATGCATTACCTCCAGTTTCCGCTGCAGAGTCTCTGTCTAGTCGTACTGTATGAACGCCAGCCACAGTAGCGATAGAATCTGGGATATGCTTGTGCAGCCACATCTCCCTAAAACATATAATGCTGCATTCCCTATACCCTCTCTGATTCATCACCAACACTGTGAATTCATCCGTTTTATTTGCCTGAAATCTTACATTCCCCATAATGACTGACCGGAGAAAACCCTCAGTTAAGTTCAACCTCTGCATTCCCAGCGTCTCCTCCTCAGCTCCTTCACGATCTGGGGTATTTCTCCGAGCGGCAGGTGGTATTTCCAAGTGCAATCAGCTGGTTGCGCATGTAATTGCAGTGAATGAGCTGCAAACGGAGTAAGCTAAGTAGTGTTAAAACAGAATGAAGTAATAGGACAGAAGACAGAAAAAATACTAACAATTACAAAAACATACAGAGAGCTGCTGTAGAAGGAATAAGGTGGTAACAGAGGGAACAGTGGTTACGGTCGTAATGGAGACATTGTACAGTCAAAGACTATAGATATACCAAGACCAAGACCATTCAATCAGCACTTAGTCTTGTATGTTTGAAATGTCCTTGTATGACCTGAACAGAAATGAGGCATTGAAAATATCGTTACCAAGTGAATTGACTTTTGTTGACTGTGTGACAACACTTTGTGTGCAACATGCAATAACACCAATAATAGTCATTGTGAGTTAAACTTTTAAACCCAATTTTAATAAAACAAAATGTTTGTTGCTACAACTACATATTGTGTCTGCATACAAATCTTCAGAATGAGCCTCAAATGTTATAACTTTTTAAATATGATTTCAAAACAAAGAACCGCCATACTAACACTTATTCGGACTACAATTTCAATGAGCCCCGTATCTGGGGTTGATTACTTCCTGTTGGTACACCTGTCTACAATCAAATGGCCTATTTAAACCCCGGATTCATTTCAATCAGTGCAATGTCTTGTTTTGCCCTGGCTAACATTTCAGAGTGGGTTTCCCATGTAGTTTACATGGTTTCTTGTTGGATTGTTTCTGGTTTTTCTGATTGTTTGCTGCCTGCCTTTTTGACTCTGTTTAACGTTTATGATTGTTTGCTGCCTGCCTCGACCACTGCCTGTATTATTGTTTTTGAGCTTGCCCATTCCCTATAACACTGTTTGCTGGTATTTTGACCGTTCTTAATAAAAGCTGCAAATGGATCCTCACGACTCTGCATCTCCGTTACAGCACTGGTAAGTCTAATCATGCTTATTTTATCTTGTATTTCAAGGTACACATTGTTTTTACAGAAACTCATACTGTTATAATGTCTTTTTATGTGATAATGTTATATGTTAAAATGACAATTTTATGTTGTAATGTAAGTTTATGTTTGAGTTTTAGAGCTTGGCAAATAGTAGTAAATAACAATAGGTTACATCTTGTTTTTTGTGGTGATGTTAGTAAATAAATAATGTAAATGGTTTAAATGTAGGGGCAGCCGTGGCCTAATGGTTAGAGAGTCGGACTTGTAACCCAAAGGTTGCAGGTTCGAGTCTCAGGTCCGGCAGGGATTGTAGGTGGAGATTGTGAATTACCAGCACTCTCTCCACCCTCAATACCACGACTGAGGTGAGACCCTTGAGCAAGGCACCAAACCCCCAACTGCTCCCCGGGCACCGCAGGTGTGTGTTCACGGTGTGTGTGTGTTCACTACTGTGTGTGTGCGCACTTGGATGGGTTAAATGCAGAGCACAATTTCCGAGTATGGGTCACCATACTTGGCCTCACATCACGTCCTTTCCTTTCATTTTCCTTAAATTAACATCTTGGTAAAAGTTATTCCTTGATTAACTGCTTTAGTGTCCCAGCCAGCCTAAACTCAAAGCAAAACCATCAAAACAACTTTTTTTAAAAACTGGAATACACAGAATACACCAGTTCTCTTCTGGCTATACAGTCTGAACATAATGTTGACATTAATTATGTTACTACAGTAATACTGTTTGAACTGAGGCAAATAACAGTATCAGCAAAATTTGGCTAGTACAATGAGCTGGCTGCTACACAGTGTCTGGGAGACAGGTGTGCACAGGCTTTTATAAGAAACAGTTCTCTGTGGTGCTCACGCTGGCAATATACCTTGTACTGTGATCTTGCTTGTGTCATTTTCTGTTCTTATCCATCCCCTTCTCAAAGTTTCCTTTCCTATATTTACTATAACTGTAAATAAAAGTTGCGAAACTATCTTTTTAAGCAATGAGCAGTAAATAATGAGATATCACTGAGTTGTATTTCAGTTTTATTGTATTTCACTTGTTGCTGTTTTGCCTGAAGTACCCATGTAAGGATTCCAAACCATTTTGGAATCCATTTTGTGCAGAGAACACAAGTGACACGCTTTATTACAGAATCCACCTTGGCAATGTCAGACCAGTAAGTGGTCACTCAGTCCAGTGCTTTTAAAGTGGGGAATTTTGCTAGCTGCTGGCCAGAAGTAGAGGGTGAGCATTTACTGGTTAGCAGTGCTGCTTCTCTTGGAGCAAAGCGCCTTGTGGCTTAAATCACAAAATCAGACCCAGCAGTTTTTAAATCAATATATAATTATATAGTAGTATTGTATATAGTATTTTCAGCTATCCAAGAAAGTTACAAATTGCAGCTCTAACGTAACAGAGGAGAACTGGCCCTTCTGGTTGAGCTTGGTTCTCTCTCCATCTATACATGATTGTAATTTTGGTTACTTGCCACTGTCATCCTGCTGGCTTGCTTGCTGGGAGACTGCTGACATTTTATGTAGCTCTCCCATTTTTTCATTGTGTAATGTTCAGGTATTTTATGGTATTATTGCAAATCCCTTATACCCATCCCATAAAATATTACCACCTTTCTGTGCACCATTTCCATGTAAGCTGGAACTGCATATCTCGCTTAATATGATCCCTATCATCTATCATGTTAATTGACTAAATATTGTATTCTCAGTCTTAGAAGTACATACTGTTTTAATATGCAGTCTGAGTCTTCATACTTGATGACAAATTTCTAATGCATGTACATTTATTCAAATGGTCCAAATGTGTGGTAGTTTTCATCAGTTCAGTCAATTCTTTATTCATAAACCAACTACAAACGTTGTATCTCTAAATAGTTTTATTAATATGCATCTGAGATTGATTTTTGAGATATCTTTCAGAGATTGATAGTTTTAGGGACAGAGCTTCTGACAGGTGACACAGTCGAAAGTGAACATAACTTTTTAATGTTTACGTAACTATAACACTATTTTATATTTATAATTAATTGTTATAACTACATGATTATAAAGCAGAAATTAAAGCAAACATGGATGAAAAATAGACCACAGACCAATTCTTTGGCCAATGCATATTAATTAAAAGCATTTTTACAAAAAACTTTTAATGAGATGTTTTAATCTATATTTATCATTATTGAGCATTTACAGTTTTAAGAAAAAATTATTTGTAAAAAAATTATTTGTAATTATAAATTATTTGTAATTTATCTGCAAGTACCCAGTGAGCAAAGGCAACTGTGGCAAGCAAAGAAAAACGGTAATTAGGGTAATTGGCAAAAAATGTTGGGAGAAACCAGGCCCAGTCAGTAGAACAGTTCTCTTGTGTCTATAAAGCTTGAACATAGTGCCTGTTACGAAGCCGGACTCCCCGGACTTTTATTATGATATGTGGTGTTTTGTTTCCTATGTCACTTGTGTTCACTTCCGGTTTATGTTAATGGTCATCACCTGTCGCAGTATGATTTGTCAGTGTATTTCAGTTACCGCCGTTACAGAACAACCCACCGCACAGACGACAGCACAGCAGTGTTTTTTTGATTTTCCTGTTTTTTTGGACTTTTTGTTTTGTTTTTTTTGTTTTTCGTCTTGTTTTAAATGTTGTTTTAAATAATGGCTTCTTGGCCGCGTCAGAGCGGCGGTTTCATATTATGTTCAGGACTTTTTAGATGAAGTTTATGATCTTCCTCTGGAGGACGTCGTAATTATGTCTATTTTTCATTTGGGGTTAGACTCTATCTTTAAGGAGTTCATTCCCCTAACTAATCAAAGGTGGACAATTATGGAATACATGAACTTCGCTTTGAGAGCGGCTTGCTCTGTCAGGGAGCATTCGTCAGGCACCTTCGGTCAGAGCCAGACCGGATCAGGGAATGGAGCGTCCCAGAGCCAGAGCTAGAGAGGCCCATTCGGGGGTATGAGCCGGTTGCAGCTGTGGAGGAGGTGGCTGCCTTTCGTTCTCCAGTCTAAGAGGAACCGGAAGTAACGGGTAGCTCTTCAGATCCCTGGGCCTTCCTGGAGGCGGTGGCGGCGGAGCTCGCCGACCTGAGAGCTAGCCTGTACGGGTCTCCATTGGGTACAGGGTCGACCGCTGCTCAAGCCTCTGTCCAGCCAGCGGTGTCCGCCTCTCAAACATGTCAAGTCTCTGTCCAGGCAGTGGTGTCCGCCTCTCAGGTCAGTCAAGTCTCTGTCAAGGCGGTGGCATCCACCTCTCAAGTCAGTCCAGTTCCTGTCCAGGCGGCGACTTCCGTCTCTCAAGTCTGTGTCCCAACAGCGGCGTCCGTCTCTCAGGTCTGTGTTCTGGCGGTGGCTTCCGCCGTCCAAGCATCTGTCCCGGTGGCAGAATCCGGCATGCAAGAGCCTGCTCAGGCGACGACGCTTGCCTCCCCAGAGTCTACCCAGGCGACGGCTCTCATCCGCCCAGAGTCTGCCCAGGCAACGGCGTTCGCCAGTCCAGAGTCT
>JAZGTI010000678.1:23413-35904 GCA_036877585.1 Botia kubotai | reverse complement strand
ATTACTAATTTATTAGGTATAGTTATAAATCATTAAAATACAGTTAACAAGTCATTTATAACTTGTTAACTAACAGCTTGTAAGTTATCTATTGGTTATCTATAAGGCACAGTTATAAATAATTAACAAACTAATAACTGTTATTTAACAAGTCATTTATAACCCATTAACTAACAGTTTATTAATGATCTATTAACTAGTTATAACGGATAGTTATTCTAAAGTGTTACCGAGTGTTTGTTTTTCTTTTAATTTCAGGTGACTCCTGAGATGGACCAATTATCTTTGGAGAATCAAGACCCTGTTGAGAAGGATATGGTGAAGGTAATAAAAAGAGCATTGCATAATTTTAGGAAATGTTAGTTTGGTATAGTAAGAAACATCTCCACATGACCCTTTGCTTCTTTCATTATGTTTTCAGATCTCATCTGTCGAAGAGCATGTTTTAAATGAGGAGCAGAGCTTTTGTGCACCCACTGAAGCAGTCGAGGAGGTATTCACATATTTTGGTTGAATTATTTACACTGTTTCCTATTATTTACCTATATTCTGGTAACCTGCCAAAGTCTAATTCATCTGCCACAGTTTTATAATGAACCAAAAATATTTTACACTTTTCCAAAAAAAAAAAAAAAGTAATGTCTTTGATATTGTGTCTTATAGTGTCTTTGCCCATTGTTTTGGCAAAAAAAACTGCAATTAAATTAAATACGTAGGTTGCATGTTTAAAAGGAATAATAATAATAATAATAATTATAGTCAAGGTTCAAGTGAATGCACATGCTTTTTTACTCGGTTTGGACACAAAAATTGTCTGGGGCTCTTTGCTTGCTTTCATAGTACACTTTCTTCTGGTGTGCATGACCACTCTAAATTGATACCAATAACAATACAGTGAAGCTGGATTTGCAGTTGTATGAGCAGACATTTACTTAAGAACTTGCCTTGGCAGAGGTGAGCAGATGTATTTAAGAGTTGAGGAAAATATTAAATATGCGTCCTCTCAAATGAGTCCTACAGTAGTAAACCTGAAATTGACAGCATTACTGAGATGCTTTAGGCAAGTGCTAAAACTAAGGAACTGTACTAATTATTATTCATTAAGATATTACATTGACCATTTAAAAAAAATTAATATGTTATTTGTAATGTTGTTTTTTCTGTTTGACTTCTAAGTTTCCTGATCATTATATAACTGATTTCTTGCAGCTGTTCAGGAGATGCCCATTGAGAAAACCTCTGTTCCTCAAGGTACCAGGGTTAAAATTACAATACTACTATCAATGTACAGTGGAATCAAAATTGGAGACCAATCTATAAATACTTGATTTTTTTTTCTTAGATATATTGTTAATCTTTATCGCTTACAATTTGAAGGAACTTTAGCTGTAGCTATATAAAAAAAATAGGGAACAGTAACCACTGTAGCAGGAAAGATTACAGCTAAAATTGGAGGGTTACAATTGTCAGAAATGAGTAGGAAGCGTAGAGGCCCCTGTTTGGGTGACTTCAGCACATCTGCATAGTGTCATCCTCAAACACCCCTGATATTCACTGTATGGAGAAGGTGTAATAAATGTGAATAGTGTTGGTGTCTGAAGCTGTGGCTGTCTGAAATGTTCTGCTAAACATCTCCTTTCTGTTCCACTGGAGAGTTCACAACATCTTTTAAATGTTTTCAGTTTTGAAGTTTTGTTTACATTCTTGCCATTTTAATAATGGCAAAACATTTATTTTGTTTTTTTTGTTTTTAAGACTCCGCAAGTGTTTTATTGTTCATGTTTTGAAAATTGTTGATGTCACTTTTCTTCCTAAAATGGCATGCAATGCTTATAAAACATCCTAAAAACTGAATTTTTTGTTATTTAAAGGTGCAATTTTGCTTCTAAAACACATTGACACTGGTCTCTTTTGTCTTAGTTCTGTTGTGTTCTGGGGGAAGCCGTGGCCTAATGGTTAGAGAGTTGGACTTGTAACCCAAAGGTTGCAGGGTCGAGTCTCAGGTCCGGCAGGGATTGTAGGTGGAGATTGTGAATTACCAGCACTCTCTCCACCCTCAATACCACGACTGAGGTGAGACCCTTGAGCAAGGCACCAAACCCCCAACTGCTCCCCGGGCGCCGCAGCAATGGCTGCCCACTGTTCCGGGTGTGTGTTCACGGTGTGTGTGTGTTCACTACTGTGTGTGTGCGCACTTGGATGGGTTAAAATGCAGAGCACAATTTCCGAGTATGGGTCACCATACTTGGCCTCACGTCACGTCCGGCCTTTTTCCTTGTGTATTAAGATCATGCACATTCACTTTGGTCTTAAAAATGCAGCATAGGGCCATGTTTGTGTGTTGTGTATTGGCCTGTGCCAGCAATTCACGTTGGTCCCTGTAATGTTGGAAGACGTGCAGTTGTGTATTGTGTTCACCTTGGTCTTGGTAATGCAGCATAGTGTCATGTTCGTGTCTTGTGTATGTACAAGTCCCTGTAAAACACATTGGTCTCTGTAATCCAGGGAATTAACATGATTTGTGTATTGTAAAATGAGTGTCCTTATACACCCTTAGGACCCTACAAATCCCAATTATGTAATGGGCGGGAACATTTCAGGAGGGGTGTGGCTGTCCCTGAGTACCACCAAAATATCAGGTTGTCATATTATCCGTTTTGTGTTTAGAGGTAATTCTAAGTCAGATTCTTCATCAGAAGATTAAAACACAATTTTTGATAGTTTTATCATCTCTATAGGGCATTGGGAAAGGTGTGTCCCCTTAAGCCACCATACAACTGGTTTGCCGTTCAAAGTCCTGCTAAACCACAAAAATGTGTGTGTGTGTGTGTGTGGGTGTTTGTGTGTGTGTGTGTGTGTGTGTGGGTGGGTGGCGTGTGTGTGTGTGTGTGTGGTGTGTGTGTGTGGTGTGTAATCCTTCACTCCAGTTTTACTGACTATTGAGGAGCCTGATGGCATGGGTTAAAAAGCTATTGCCCACTGTGTTTGTGAGGGTCCGAATGCTACGGTACCGTCTGCCAGACGGTAGGAGGGTGAAGTGTGTATGGGAGGGGTGTGTGGGGTCATCCACAATGCTGATGGCTGAAGCGTCTTGCGGTCTGAGATTCGGTCAATTCCCAAACCAGGCAGTGATGCAGCTGGAGAGGATGCTCTCGATGGTCCCTCTGTAGAACGTAGTGAGGATGGGGGGTGGAAGATGTGCTTTCCTCAGTCTTCTTAGAAAGTAAAAGCACTGCTGGGCTTTCTTGGTCATGGAGCTGGTGTTGAGCGACCGGGTAAGGTTTTCCGCCAGGTGAACACCAAGAAACTTGGTGCTCTTGACAATCTCCACAGAAGAGCCGTCGATGTTCAGCGGAGAGTGGTCATGGTGTGCTCTTCTGAAGTCAACAACCATCTCTTTAGTTTTGTCCATGTTCAGAGACAGGTTGTTGGCTCTGCACCAGTCCGTTAGCCGTTGCACCTCCTCTCTGTATGCTGACTNNNNGTTCTTGCTGATGAGACCCACTACGGTTGTGTCAATGTATAGCATGACATGGATTGTTTACTGGATGGCACTGTTATTTGTTAAACTACTTTAAAGTAATATGTATTGCAGAACAAACACTCTCCAAAACATTGAATGGAGTGACGCAGCTCCTGATAAAAATTCAAATACAGGGATAGTAGTTTTAAATGTTTTTATACAATGACTCCTACAAGCCCTGCCCTCAAAATTAATCTACCATATGATATATTAATCAACTTTACAGGTGTGTATCTGGACATTTCATTTGCTCTTGTTTCTCTGCAACAATATGTAAACATTGGGCTTGGCAGTTTACGAAGGCAATCTGTTGTTTCTTTGAAGTGAGAATGAAATGCTCTCCTAGCCTGAGTCTGAGCTACTGAGCTCAGATTGACACTCACTTCAAAGATTGTTTCTGCTACAGGCAAATTAAAACATACTACACCAGCCAATGTAAACTGCAGAACTGATCTGCTCAAATGATTATATTGCAGACGAAGCATGAAAAAGAGGAAAAGAGGAAAACTAAATTGCTAACCAGACATTTTCTGACTAAAATGTGAGGCATGTTTGTTTGTGCAAATCTTGCCACCGCAGTGGCTGCACAGGCATTCTGGGCAGTCGTTGGCGTTATTGAGTGATTGCTGAGGTTTTATAGCTGGCTCAATTTCCAAAATGGCGCAAAGTCCATTCCCATTGCTGTCTCTGGATTTGTTCCCTCCATCAGTTTATGTCAGTAGAATATTTGAACTATTTGAACTATGAGTTATGTGAGTACAGTGGTACTACAGTGGGAACTGATGCTTGTCTTAGCAAACCATATTAAATATGACCAAAGGTGAACAATATTAACAAAACATAAGAGAAAAGTTTATATTTTATTTATTTTTTTTGTGTCATAAAATTCTGTAAAACAGCAATGTTCACATTATTTTTTTTTATAAAATACATGTTTATGCTTCCTAAGTAGGATTGATTGATTTAGTAGCCAAAGTAAATGATCAATGCAATGCAAATCAGATAGAAATGATAGAAATGAACTGTTCACGGTGTTGAATCTGTTCATCTGTTAAATATTAACGCATGTGACAAATATTTTTTTTAAAAGATACTCAGTCATTAATTACAATTAATGTGTCTCAGTGTGTATATATAAGATTTTATCAAACTCAAAAATCATTTGTAGTCTGTAATGAATTTTGAAGTGCTACACACAAGGTGACAACACAAATTCACCCAATAGTTATTGTTATGATAATATTCATGTCTTTCCACAGTCGGGTGTTTCTGTGGAACATAAAAAAAAATATATTTTATAAAAAAGACTTTAACCACATAGCATCAGTTTTACACAATCTGAGCTGTCAAGCTTCAATAGGTCAAAAAAAGTGTAAAAAAGGCTTTATCTTATTCTACATTAAGTCATACGACAGCTTTATGTTAGGAATAGGCCAAACAACACAGAAGTTAAATCACTGATTCTATAAAATCTAACTTGCATTTAGATTTGGGAGAGATTGGACTAAATATGACTAAATTTAATCCCACACAAAACTACATTTTGAGACAGTGATTTCGGCTCTGTTCTTAAACCTATTTAAGAGATCCATTTAGATTCTTCAATAAAAGTCTACTTTTGTGTTCCATGAAAAACAGAAAACGGATTTAGAATGACGTGAGTAAATAAAGAACAGTTCACCCAAAAATCACAAAATCTTAAAATTGTATTAAATTGTTCATTTATAATGACACTTCATGTATTAATTATTACTTATTTAAGGGTCTATATTGTCACATAAAAATGTAAATAAAAAGAATTGCACTGGTATATTCAACTAGATTTTGTTTAGGGGACTAATCTAATGGTTAGACTAATTTGATAATACAGGAATCTACAGTCTGCAAAACCTTAGAACCTCAGGAAAAGAGAGAAATAAACAATTAAACAGGTAAATGAATAAATAAACCAAATATCCTTAATCAGTGTAAATGAAAATTGATAAAAATCAGTCAACATGTTATATTCTATATATTCTGTTATATGTATTATTTATATACATCTGATATGAATACATTAAGCTGCAGAATATCTGGAAGTCACAAATACATCACTCCATACAGTGTTAATACCAACCCCTTTTTTCAGCGTAACTGAGTAGATGGAATTGGGGGCCCGGGCCATTAAATTAGTGTTCTGTAAATCCAATTCTGTTATCTTGCAACTATGTCCTATATTATATGTATTATTATATCATATGCATGTATCACACTCAAAACAGCATTTCACAAATTATCCAGCAGAGAAGAGGAAAAAATTACAGGTAAAAATCATTGATATTAAGCAAAATACTGTAATGTTTCTGTAGTGTTCATCTAATATATGCAACAGTGTTAAAATTACACAGGATTTTTATAACACATATACAATGAGCTTTCAACAAGAAAACATCAAGTCACATTAAGGTTTTTTAAACATTACATAATTTACCATAAAATGTTCATCACAAAAATGATTTTTTTCTTTTGTTTTTGCTTTTGTTTTTATCACTGTCCATTAGATTGACCTCACAGAGGTCTGTGACTGGTTGAGCTGCCGCAAGGCAGTGGACGGAGACTTAAAGCACCTACACCTCATCTTGAGCATCTCTTAAAGCATCTCTACGCCAATGCTTTATTAGTAGAATTTCTACCATGTGGTAGACACATGGAAAATCATGACATGAAAACCAGCAGATGGTACATGCATGAGCATGGTGACTGAATGCTTATCTGAACCTGCTCCCTGTTCTCTAAAAACATCCAGTGTTCTGTGTTTGTATTACAGTTTTAATGCTCTGTCTCTTTGTTTATTAAGTCATGAAGCCTTGAGGTAAAAACTATAATGGTGGCCTATTTTGATACAGGCTGATGAAGTTATAACGTTTTCACTTTAGGGTTAGGAGCCCCTAAGGCTGACCGAAGCAACTTACCTTGCAAATATTGTTCACATTACTCTCTTACACAATGTCACATTTAGATACGTTCAACCCCATAAGAATAGATCTGAAATGTGTTGAGTACACTGCGGAATTAGGTGTATGAGGGTATAAAAACCACAAATATAATCACTTACACAGCCACAGCCTGACAGTCATGTGACCAAGCTTTAGTCATTATTATCACATAAACAGGGTACAATTAATAGAAAATCACTTCAGTGTTAACTGGTTAAAAAACAGTACGTTTACCAAAACACTGTAATTTTGTCATCATTCACTCTCATGTTGTTCACAATCTATGTACGATAAGATAAGAAATGAACACCTATAAAAAAAAAACACAAAGACAGTATTCTGCACTATATTAGTATTCAGAAGGGACTGAAATTTCATAATTTCAATGATGTAATTGGTTCTTGGCTGTCATTTGATCAATCATGGAACAACACATTTAAAAATGCAATACAGCTGAGATTTGGGATTCGAGATTTGGGATTTAATTCAAATTATCAGTAAATTATAAGAGTAAATTATGAATAATAAGTGTATTGTTTATATATTACAATTGATGACAACATTTACATACGTGGGTGCAGCACCTTAATTTTTCTTTATGAATTTGAAATTAATAAGACAACAACAAAAGATGGGATAAAAACAAAATTTCCCTCACATTTAATAATTTGACAAAGGCCACGCCTCATCTAAACTATCTACATTAAACCAACTCAAACTTGGGCAAATGCTAAAGCCTCTGCTATCTGAAAAGGTACATGAGCGACCACAGCTCATGTGAACTAAAACACTTTTGTTTACTTTATATTTGTTTTTCATCACATGACAAACTTGTTTTAAATCTTCTGTACTGCACGTACACGGAGAGGTGAATATTCTTGCTATGAAAAGCTCTGATGTTCAGGAATCACTCATTTAACACACAGTGGAGTCAACATGTTACTCGCTTTCTTGATTGCAGGGAAAGCTTTGTTTCAAGTGTTTAAATCCATTTGGACAGATCTTTGGCAACTGTTGTGTTTATCCATCATTAGCATTAGATTTTGCTGTAAAAAAAACATCTGCTGGCAAATTATGAAGCACAAATATGGCTGCAAGTCTTGCTTGTGAGCACAATAAAATGATTTATCAGGAATTGTTATTCACTTTTACATTTTTAGGTGGTTTTCTGTTGAAATCAACCCTGTTGATTTGTGCGTTTACATTAACAAATGTGGATGCTACGCTATACATCGCATTTACTATACATTACGTTTATCTCCATTACAACACTGCTAAACGCTTACAGCAGTTTGACTCTTGGAAATGAATCAATGTGCTATGAATGATATTCTACATCTCTTTGTGTCCAATTGTAGTTTAATTTATTGCCATGCTCCAAAAGGCCTCTTTTCCACATTTTCATTGATGTTCCTATAAGAACCATGTTTTCACTTTATTGGGGGTTTCTTTAAGTTTCACATATTGGATAATGAGCTTTGTATTTGTAAACATCAGACTTAGGGGCAGATGGTTTGGGAGACATGGCTGTCTCGCTCTCACAGAAAGGAAACAGATCGGCCTCCCTCTCTCAATGGCATTGTGGGATACATTGGTTTGAGAATGTTGTCTGTACCTGCTTTGCTGCTATTGTCTCCGTTCTGACCACTCATCTGGTTTCGGATGTCTCTGCGGTTGATGGTAAATGTCGTGATCATCTCTGAGCTGCAGTCCCTACTATCCGCCATGCCTCCGAGGACATGCCTCAGGTGCCCGTCACCCAGGCAAGTCATGGAAATATGGGCGTCATTGTGGTGTTGCAGCTCACGTCCTTTCCTGGCAGTCGACGTTTGTTGAAGGAATGCATGTTGATCACTGCGTCCGTCTTCACCGTGGCTGGAGGCTGGAGGTGGCACTTGTGTTTCATCCGTTTCTCGCATGTGAACGACAGTCTGATCTCTTCCATCACCACACTGCAGAAAGACCTCTTGATAGAAAAAAAGTCACATGGTGGGGAGGTGGGGGACAAACGCAAAAAAGGAAGTAATTATGTTGGCATTCAAGAGAAGGTGGAGCAATTTTTTTAGACCATTCTATCCTATTTACTTTCATTAAGTATGGAAACGGGCCAGTACATTCTTCAAACTTTCTCTTACTATTTACAAATTAAATCGTACAGATTGAAATCTCATACATTTGTGCTAGATGTTGGATAAATATGTGCACACTAAAACCTAACTGGCATACAGTCAGGCTGCAGTCAACTATACAATAACATTCTCTTATTTAATTGAAAATATCAAGCAGTTCATTTTGGTGGGATTTGTGATACAAATATTCAAAGTTGTACACTGACATACATGATCAAAATGGTTTAAATGTCAACCTCATGCAGTGATATCTTATCTGAGAAGTATGTCTACATAAAAAGGAAGCGATTTTGCTATTTTCTTTCAAAACTTTGGGGTGCTTTATGGGTTGGTCATCTCAGTTTAATCAGTAGACAGATTTGTCTGGTGTGAGTTTGTTTCAGCTACACTCTAGCCTGCTGAATGTGGAATATCTGTTCGTAAGGTTTAAATTTCCTTTAATGTGCTTATATCCCACCTGACATTCTGTTGATAAAACCTTTCAAAAAAATCATTTTGAAAAAACATTTCTGAGTTTGAATGCTGCATCGCCTCGCCTACCAGGGCATTTCTGTGCGGTTGCTAAGGTAAGCTAAATGTTAACACATTTCTAGGTGTTTTCTGATTACTAGGGCATTGTTAAATAATTATTTAGGTGTTGTGGAGGGTTGCAAGATGGCTGTTTACTGGCCCAAATCAAACAAGCCACTCCCAAAACTATATTGATATTCTGACCTAACCAGAATGTTTTGTCCTGTTTTGATTTGGTAGGTCAACCAGTTGTTTTAAAAAGTAACAGCACACCTCTCCTCAGCAGACAGAATAATTTTAGCATTGTTGGTGTTCGTATCACAAACTCTTAAGGTTTATTAATCAGGAGCAGGGCTTATTTACAGTAACATTAATAGTGACAAACTACTGTATTGTTTGGAAACACTAGTGTGTTTCCCTTAGAAAACACAATTAATAGTTGTTTTTTTATTGGGCAAATGATTAAACCTTCGGTGGGTCTCACCTGTTCATGCTTTGTTGTTTTCCGCAACTTATAGATAAACTCTCCTATAGCCACAAACACAGAGAGCACCAGACCCGAGGCCAAAATTATAAAGATCCCGCCTAGATTCTGGATGCCCATGGGCCCCGTCTCATAGCGCTTGTCCTCCAGACAGCTGCTGCCACTCCACCATTTCTCCTTCAACATGTGAAGCCGGCCGTCCTCCAGGATGCTGAGGATAGCTATTGTGATTTTATCCCTGTACGGAGAGCCTGGAAAACAACTTCATTATCAGAATGTGCAGGCACTTAATCAAATACATTGATTAAACAGTTTCACAGGTTGACTCTTATGAAATGGAAACCACCTCTGCTAAAAATATATAATCTTGTCATTGTTTTAATGAAAAAATATATGTGAATTTGGCAAGCTTGAATTAAATTGACTCCATACTAGTAATTGCTCCTCATAATTGCAAAATTAACAAAATGAAGATAGCAGCAATAACACACCGATATTCAATAAGAAGTTACAGTAACAGCCTCAATTGGTTAACATTTGTTAGTAAATTAATCATGAACTTACAATGAACATGTTTACAGCATTTATTAATCTAGACTAATGTTAATGTTAATTGTGCAATGTTTCAGTGCATTAACACTCATCCAGCCAAATAAGGAATCTATCATCTAAATTTCAACTCACTTCCTGTTTCCACTGTCCATTTTCTATATTTAATATATTTAAACCATGCTGGATCACTCTGTCATTGTGAAGTACTGCCAGTTTACCTGCCTCAGAGGGCATTTTATTTTCATTGCTAATGGAATGACACTATTGTAATGATTTAGGTATATTAGTTTAATAGGTTTTATGTGTTATCTTAGCCATTTTATTCCTTTTAACATTATGTCTGAAAATATGACCTTGTCTACCTGTCATGTGAGCAGCCATATGACAAGAAAAACATACTAAACGCACTGCTGGATTGTGAAGTTGGACATTTTTGTAGGCATCATTCCAGACACTCTTTATTTTGATTATCACTTAATAACAAGTCTGTTTCGGTACCTTTCGGAGTGCCAATGCCATAACCTTTACTGTCAATAATGCCTCCGACCTGCGTAAGGTTGCAATTTCTGCGAGTGACATATTCAATGGTAGTGGACTCCATCAACAGGGCGTAGTCAGACTTCAGAACCCTCTGAATACCGTCCTCAATGGATTTGACCAGTGACGTGCTCTGTCTGCTGCTCATGAAAGCCCACATCTTCTCAAACGTAGACACTCTAGATTTCTGAAAAAGGGAAACATTACAGTAAACCAGTCTAACTTCCTCTTTACATCCTGAAACATTTATTCATGCTTTGCGACTGGTGGCCAGCAGTGTAATTTTTACTAATTATAAGGTGATGTACACCAGCAAAGGAAAGTTTGGAAACAGGTGACCAAATTCATATTTCGCATGAGCTAAGAAACCTTTTGATCCAATGACTTGTGCTACTACTTAACTACTTAAAATTATTTTAAAAATACAAAGCTACGTTTTTAACATGGCTGAGATGAATAAAAAGCAAAATACAGCACAGACCCTTCAGTACTGTTGACTGTGTCCCATGTGTCCCATGATGCACCTTTAAAGTTCTTTAACAGTCCTGAGAGCTAATCAGCTGATTTCCTGAAAACAATGGTCTCATAAACTCTGCTAATTGATGCCCCCAGTGGATATAGATTTAACCACAAATTATGAAATTAAATAAAAACACATATAATTGTCCTTATGCTTCTTTTGTGCAAAACAATTGTAAAACATTGAATGTTGAATTTTAATTTTACCTAAATGTGTGTGTGTTCATATAATATTTTTTTTCTATGTAAATCTCCTTCCATGCTTAAAATGACAGGTGTTTACTGGCTTTCAACAGAAAATGTTGCTGTTCACAGCAGAAAATACACTTACATGACAGCATCTTCACACACCCTCCTGAGACTTTCAGCTTAACACTACGGAGAGCTGCTGATGCTCATTTCTTAACATTCAGCAACTGTTATTGTTTCTTCCCCTTCAAACACTATTTTCCCTGCAGTCTTCCAAAATAACTGAGAGTAGCTGGGAATTAGCTTCAACATAGGAATGCATTAAATAAATAATTAACTGATGAAATGCTTGCTGTGTGCACTGGATTTTTGCTGTTATGATCTGTTTTTTACTGTACATGCTGTAATGCAGTATTAGATGTGTTTAAAAAACTGTATGTTTGTATTTATTTAACAAAATGTGCAAAATATTGCTTCATTGTTTTCCTTACCTTGTAAGTCGCTTTTGATAAAAGCGTCTGCCAAATGCATAAATGTAAATGTAATGCTAAACATCTGTGTGTTACATGATTGTCACATGACCTTATCAGACTTCATGTTTAAATCTGCAGGTACCGTCTGGTCATTATTTCAGAAACCTATTTTGAATTGAATTGTAATCCCACATTGAATAAAAATAGCACAATAGTAGTCCAATCATATAAAAAAGCTCTGAAAAAAACATCTAAAAGGCAACTGATATTACCTATGTTGGTATATATTTATTACACTGGAGACTGAGAGGCAAAGCTAAGCATGTTGCATTGTGGGATACAGTTCTGCTCGCAGTATGCTCTGGTTGTGTGCATCGTGTTTTGTAAATAAAATAAATCATCTGGGTTTTTCATACATACAGAAATTGACAGTATATTCAAACACTATACCATGGCAGCAAAAATAGTAAACACAGTGTGGCAGTCTCCTAGAAACTCAAGAGAAATATATACTAATTTAGAAATGGAACAAACTGTGTGTGCTTTGCATTACCATTATGATTAGCAATCAGTCTAAATGGCATTTCATGCCATGTTTGG
>JAZGTI010000678.1:0-18641 GCA_036877585.1 Botia kubotai | reverse complement strand
GCAAGGCACCAAACCCCCAACTGCTCCCCGGGCGCCGCAGCAATGGCTGCCCACTGCTCCGGGTGTGTGTTCACGGTGTGTGTGTGTTCACTACTTTGTGTGTGCGCACTTGGATGGGTTAAATGCAGAGCACAATTTCCGAGTATGGGTCACCATACTTGGCCTCACGTCACGTCTAACTCACGCCAGAACCTCTCTTCCTCTTCTAACTCACAACCTACTCGTGGGGCGTAACCACTTACAACATTCACCATCGACCCTTCAATTTCTACTTTCAGACTCATCACCCTGTCTGACACTCTTTTCACCTCTAGAACATTCTTCACAAACTCCTTTTTCAGGATCACTCCTACCCCATTTCTCTTCCTATCCACACCATAAAACAACTTGAATCCTGATACAATACTACGGGCCTTGCTACCCTTCCACCTGGTCTCCTGTACACACAATATATCTACCTTCCTTCTCTCCATCATATCAACCAGCTCCCTACCTTTCCCTGTCATTGTCCCAACATTCAGCATCCCTATTCTCAGTCCTACACTCCTCCCTTTTCTCCTACCTTTCCCTGTCATTGTCCCAACATTCAGCATCCCTATTCTCAGTCCTACACTCCTGCCTTTCCTCCTGTCTTTGTCTATTCACGCGTCCTCCTCCTCTCCTCCTTTGACCAACAGTAGCCCAATTTCCGCCGGCACCCTGTAGGTCAACGGGGCCGTTGGCGGTCGTTGTTAACCCGGGCCTCGACCGATCCGGTATGAAATTCTGACTGATGATTCTCATATTTAGATTTGGCAAAGTTTTACGTCAGATGCCTTTTCTGACACAACCCTCTCTATTTATCCAGGCTTGGGACTAGCGCCGAAGTCACTGGCTTGTGACCCCTGTGGCTAGATTTGAGATTTTAAAGCTTTTAATTTTTAAAAACCGCATCCATCTATCATAAAATCAATTTGCACAACTTCAGTTTAATGTCTTCTGAAGCAAAACAATACATTTATACAACAATACAATAAGATTCATATTTTGAGCTTTATAAGCGATCAATATGGCACATTTAAACGTAAACCTTTTTGTATTAAGTCAGACTTAGTTCATAAAATAATTCAACATGACTCATGCCGTATATTCCAAGTCTTCTGAAGGCATACAAATAGGTTTGGAGAGAAATTAAAATATAATCAATTATTTTATAAAAAGCCCTTTACCTGTGTAGAATGTTTTGATTGGCTGATTATTACAGCATCCTGCTTTCAGTTAGGGCAGAAATAATTCAGTGGTATGTGTTGTGTAGGTGATGGAGCAGTTGGGTGATGCACGCATTGACAGACAGGAGAACAGCAGACAGCAGCGTAAGGCTGAGATCTTGGAGAGCATCAAAAGACTTTATCCTGGATCAGTGGTGAGCGGTCACACCTTTAGACTTTACCTCTGTGTATTTAACAGCTGTATGCTCAAATCTGGTGCTTAATTCTCTAGTATGGAAGGCTGATTGACCTCTGCCAGCCCACACAGAAGAAGTACCAAATTGCTGTCACTAAAGTTCTGGGCAAAAACATGGATGCCATCATTGTGGACTCCGAAAAGATGGGCCGTGACTGTATCCAATACATTAAAGAACAGCGAGGAGAACCTGAGACTTTCCTGCCTCTGGACTACCTGGAGGTGATATCTGTTGTTCTCTTATCAGATTGAATGCCCTATGGCTGACTGTGTAAACTTGCATGTCATTATGGCCTTCACTGACTAAAAAACAGTTTCTCTTAAAATGTCCTGCTTTAAATGATATTTGGCAGTGTTTTCATTCAAAAGTTTCAAGGTATGGCATGGGACCCAGATTTATGATGGTAGCCCATGAAAGGAACAGTGGCATGCTCCTTCCCTCCGTAGTGCTAGGGTCTTCTCCTTGTGCAAGAGAGAACAACCCTTAAGCCTCCCTTACCCCTTACTAGGTTTACAGTTGTTTTTATTTGCTATTACATCTCTGTATGCCTAATAAGTCCTTTATATTCCGCAACTGTTAAAACAAACCAAGAAAGAAACAACTTGTTTGCCATTAGTTGCAACCCTGAGAAATGTGGTTTGCTGCAGCATCCGTTATTTTAAAGAAGTAAAACAATTAAGAACTGGACAAATTCTGGTAGAATGCTGTAAAAAGGCTGAAAACATGTTACAAGCCAACATGTTTGCTGAAGTACCTATTAAATCATCTCATTCAACTTTAAACTATAGTAAAGGGGTGATTTGTTCCAGAGAGTTGGATGATGTGGATGAAGAAATGATGCATAAGCACAAGAAGTAATGAATATAAAAAGATAACAATCAAAAAAGAATGAGTAATTAAAACAAATACTTGCATCAAAATGTGCTCCATTAGATCTATTTGTACCAAGCCCTCTGAAATGTGTTAATTGTCAAAAGTATGGACATGGGTCTAATGAATGGAACAACAAACACAAGAAGTATGTAGTGTCACAACAGTGAGTCATCTTAACACAAGTGACTTCAGAATAAAGTAGAGACGTTGAAGTTGCAAAATTGTACATGGATTGTTAATATCTGAAAAGGTGTTGCTATAGCGAGGCAGTAAATGTATAGCAAAAGACAAACAGGAAGTGTCTCATCTTCTGCTTGCATTGTGTGATTTTAAATCAAACTTGGAAAATATGTTTGGTGTTGTGGGTTGATCACAATGATGTGACTATTCTGAGTCACAGTCATAGCGCCACCCACAGGCAGCAGCAAATGTGCCACTTACATCAGAATTGCTTTCTTAGGACAGACTTTAAAATAGTCCTTAATTATTAAATGCTCCTTCAATTAAATGCATGTGACAACTATGCATCGTTTTCTGAGATGCACCAGATGGCAATGGTGCCATAGTGCTTGGACCCATCATCACTGCTTGCAGCTGTATTTTTATATTGCTAAGGGTTCTTAAATAATGGTATATATATATTCTTTATTTGTTGAGTTTGCCATGAAAACAGCTATTGATTGCTGATATGGCATTAAAGATTAAATAAATATCTTCTTAACCCAAACAGGTCAAACCCACAGATGAAAAGCTGCGGGAGCTGCGTGGTGCTAAACTGGTGATCGACGTCATTCGTTATGAGCCACCGCAAATTAAGAAAGCCCTGCAGTATGCCTGTGGAAACGCTCTGGTCTGTGAGAATGTGGAGGATGCTCGCCGTATTGCCTTCGGAGGACCGTACAGACACAAGGTACAAAGGAGGCATAACTGTTTCATTTTCATTTTACAATTGTCTATTGATAACAGCAAAACTTGAAAACTCCATTTTCAACTTCAGTGCATAAATTTGGGCTACTAAGATGAATGATGCTCTTAATTGTGCTGTATGTTGAAAGATGTATTATTACTGGGCTTCTGACTTTTGCCCAGAAAATATTAAAATGGGCAAAGAAATCCCATAGAGCCATATCTAGAACCAGAACCTGACATTCAATGCAGGATTGCAAGTACTGCACACATTTTTTTTTCATTTTCACAAGTTTCACACTAATTCTAGCAGAAGAAATTCTAGCAAACATTTGAACTTGTGAATTAAACCACACAGATCAACAAATCAAAAATACTTTTCTTCAGTCTGTAATTTCATAATAAACAGGAGTTAGCGCTCTTTGCCTCCGTGTAAAGTGCGTTTTCATGGCAGCAGGGGGAGGGCTCAAAGTTGAAGGAGTACATTCTTCTCAGTATAAGTTACTAAAGGATCCCATGTTTTGTAAAACGTTCTGGTTGATCCTCTGAGGAAATTTTTTTTTTTCTTCAGTTTTTAGAAACATTACATCACTAGGCCATAATGGCAGTTTAGGTGGCATTGGTAATTTCCACTCTAAAATAATTCTTCTAGCTATTCTTATAGCTAATGTTGCAAATGCCAAGGCGTTTTCTTTATTATTAGTTATGTGAATGCCGTCACCTGTGACTCCAAACAAAGCCATTATTGGGTTAGGGTGAAATCTCAAATATTGAAAACCAAAATTGTCTTAGTTTAGTTCATGACCAGAACAAATGGGTTAGAGCTGCCTTAAATGCATTGCAACGATCACGTTTAATCTATATTTGGGTATGGTTTAGCCAATTTGGTTTTACTATAGTGAATATGGTAGAGAACTTTCATCTGAATCAGATTGAGTCGTGCACAAGATAAAGTCTTATTTATTCTGTCAACAGCTTTATCCCAAGTGTCTTCGGATATGTCAGTTCCCAACACTCCTATCCATTCTGTTTTGATCTTCTTTAGTGATATTTTTTGGAAATGAGGCCCTTGAACCAAGTCCAGTCCTGATTCAGAGGGCATTTGAGGAAACACAGAGCAATGGGCCTGAATAAAGTGACAAACCTGAAGATATTGAAAAAAAAAAATCGAACTTTTGAGGATTACATTTTTTAATCAGATTGTAATTAGCAAAAATATTATCAGTGAAAAAGTCACTACATTTAACTATGGCCAAGTCCTACAAAAAAGTTTGTAATTTTAAATGCTTGTCTAAACTGATTATATATTTTGAGAGTTGAAATTACAACTGGACTTGAGGAAAACTGCGATGGTGAGAAAGGCAACTTCATTGTAATCATTACCACCAGATGATTTGCAAGATTTAGCCTCCACTTCACACCATTCTGTATGTGGGGACTGAAACCAATAAACAACTTTTTGTACATTTGCTGCCAAATTATAATTTAGCAAATTTGGGAGAGCCAGTCTTCTGTGGTGGGGACTTTAAAGGACTTTAAAATAAGACTTTTAAGGAAAAACAGGAAACACCCCTGAACACCTCCAATTTCTCTGGCGCCCAAGTGGCCTTGTTTTTTGCATGTAAGAAATTGTTAGAACCAACTGTTTGGTGTGTGTGTCACACGGAACGACTAGATAAGGAAAAAACCCATGTACTGAGACAGAATGTCTAGAGACAGAATGTCTAATTATTTCTTCATCTAGTTTGACCGTGTTAAGAGTTGTTTCCAGGCAAAATATATTTTAAACATCAACCAATAACTATAAGAGTACTATAAACAGACAATAAGAAAATACAACATTGCGTAATGCTGCTGATAGTTTTAAAGTTTTTGCACAAGTACTTGCTACAAATCTTTTTATGAATGGCATGTTTCTGCAAGTATTTTCCAAAAGCAACTATAAATATAAATCAACATATGATTGCAGCACAATGGGCTGGGAAATGTGTATAATATGTGCATAATATAACAATGTATAGCATGACAGGCCTGTTACTGTATTACTCGAGCGTTTGTAAGGCACTGTTCTTTGTTAAACTGCTTTTAAACAATATGTATTGCAGAAAAACACTATACAAAAACATTGAATTGAGTGAAGTAAAAAAGTCTTCCTACAATGATATATTTTGGGTGGGAACTTGTAGGAGTAAATCTTCCAAATGAGCCTTCTGACCAGGGAATTACCCTGTACAAAAACTAAAGTTACTGTCTTCCTAGTATTTTTATTAATTTTAAAGGGAATCTAGTGTTCTTTAGCATTGCTGGTGCCATGCCATGAACTCTGGCCCCACAGCAAACAGAACCAAAACCATTATATGAACTGAACACCTAAGTTGGTGTATTGTTACACTCCTACAGAACCGCATAGCAGCTGCACAGCAAAAGTAGTATAAAGGCATTGCATTGTTATTTACAGTAGGGTAATGATTGTTCATCTGCTGGGCAGACTGTGGCTCTAGATGGGACATTGTTCCAGAAGTCAGGCGTGATCTCCGGAGGTGCCAGTGATCTAAAAGCTAAAGCTCGACGCTGGGATGAGAAAGCTGTGGATAAACTTAAAGAAAGAAAGGAGAAACTAACAGATGAGCTAAAAGTAAGATGATAAAGCACACACCTTCATTGGCTGAGGGTTGATTGGTAGTTGACTCACTGAGTGTGGTGTGTGTGTGTCAGGAGCAAATGAAGGCCAAGAGGAAGGAGGCCGAGCTTCGTCAGGTGCAGTCTCAAGCTCATGGTCTGCAGATGAGACTCAAATACTCTCAGAGTGACCTGGAGCAGACAAAGACTAGACATCTGTCCCTCAACATGCAGGTACCCTTCACATATCATCTTGGCATGAATGACTGAATGAAACGCACTGGGGAAATATGTATTAACGCTCCAGTTTAATTTTTTGTGGGGTAATTTCAGGAAAAGTCCAAGCTGGAGAGTGAGCTTGCTAACTTTGGTCCTCATATTAGTGACATTAAGAGACTCATTCAATCACGCGAGAGAGATATGAAAGACCTGAAGGACCGCATGAACCTGGTAGGACAAGGCACAGTCGTCTTATAATAAAACTCTGCTTTATTTATCAACACTAAGTCATTGTGATGTTTGTTTTTATTCAGGTGGAGGATGAAGTGTTTGTAGAGTTCTGTAAAGAGATTGGTGTTCGTAACATTCGTGAGTTTGAAGAAGAGAAAGTCAAGAGACAAAATGAGATTGCAAAAAAACGGTGAGATCATCAAAAGGAACTGTTTCTGGGTAAATGACATTGATAGATCCAATGGTTGAGGTCCAGTTCATAAGAACTTGCACTGGGGTGCTTTTCAGTTTTTCCTTGCATCTTAGCTGCACCCCTGCTCCCCGGATGTGAGGAAAGGAGGCAAGAATGGTATGCAGAGTAAAAACATTTTTCCACACAGGATGTCTCCTTGCTTATGCCTCCTCACACCTTGTTCCTGGCCTCCTCACGGTCTAATTAGATAACTGAGATTTTCTTCAAGATGGCTGCCTTTGAGTTTTCGTGTCACAGGCTAAAGGTCGGAGGAGTGAGGAAACGAGAAAGATTGATGCGGAGTATTGACAAAGACCCTAGATCTCACTAGACTGAATGGATTTAGAGAGAGGATTTTGTCCTTTACTTGGAGAGTAATTTAAGTAGACTTAAATTTAAGTGTTGGGCAGATTGAGAGATGAAGTGGGCACAACACAAGTTGATTGAAGGCCGAAACAAATACTAAGTACTCAAAGTTAAAGTCCAGCTTGCTCTTTTTCGGGGTAGTGTATCCATGGATCATTCTGTACTGAAATGAAACCTACAGTTGAAACTGCATTGTCATATACAACAATTTTAAAATATATAATTGTGCAAAAACGCCCAGCCAGAGTTAATAAGTTCTGATAGCTGTATCTCAACAGACTTATCTTAAGGTTGAAAATACTGACTACTTAAATCTGTTGACAGTTGTCAATCTGCATAAACGGAACAAGAAAAGGAAAGCAGTTGTCTCTCTTTAGAAAATTTTGTTTATTAAAGAGTGTTGGAATTGGACTATTTATACTATTTTGGCTCCTGTATAAAGATAGGAGACCATATGGTGACTAAGCTGCAGTCTGGTGTAAGCTAAATGCCCTTAGCCCCCCTACTATCGTCATCATGAGGTTGGCCCCCAAGTCACTAAAAAATAAGGTTCTGCCTCAGGACTTCATTCTACAGCAATTCACCAGTCTCATTCAGACATTTTGGGGGTATGAGCTTATTTAGTCACTAATGTGTCCATTAAGTCTTGCCTAACAATTTTACTGCAAAAGGGGGGATCAATAAAACTACAAAAGGACACTCCCGTCTTGGTTCTAGGCCTGAATGCTGCCATTTCTTAGCATAGGCCATTTGCCCTGGCACAATGCTATGTCCCCCCCCTCTAGGGGCAAGTTGAGGCTTGTGTATCTGTTCATGCAATACACCAAAAGTGAACCTGACATCAGATGCACAAATGCATCCTCGGCATGATCTAGTCTCTTGTAACAACGTTGGTCAGCCTATGATGACTTCAAAAGTACTCGACTCAGTGTCTTTGTTAGCTGATGAGCAGATACTGCACAGAGCAGTATATAAAATTCAATTCAATTTTATTTATATAGCGCTTTTTACAATGTTACATTGTTTTAAAGCAGCTTTACATAGAGAAAAAAAGAATAATAATAAAAACACAGAACAAATGTCGGACATGTTAATGGTATTATTGCAAATAATGTGTGGGATGTAAAATTCAATTTTATTTATATAGCGCTTTTTACAATGTTACATTGCTTCAAAGCAGCTTTACATAAAAAAACAAAGAAAAATAAAATGCAGAACAAATGTCAGACATGTTAATGGTATTATTGCAAATAATATGTGTGGGATAAGACTAATTACGTATACTAGGTCTATAGTATGTTTACGAACAAAGAGCTGACTGAACCGATAAAGCCACAAAATTGTTGAGCAAAATATATGCATTTCAGCTTACATAAGGATGGCATATAATAGACAACATCTTATGGGACAGGGCTATAAGGGATTTGCAATAGTACCATGAACTACTCAACATGCAAAAGCAGCATACATACATACATAAAATATATACAGTAAAATATTGGAAGTTTACAATTTACAAAACCCTAGGCCAAGTTAGACGTCAGCAGTCTCCCAGCAAGAAAGCCAACAGGGCGACAGTGGCAAGGAACCAAAACTCCAATGATATATAGATGGAAAAAAAACCTTGGGAGAAACCAGGCTCGACCAGGAGGGCCAGTTCTCCTCTGGCACGTTAAAGCTGCAATTTGTAACTCTTTTGGATATGAAGAGAGATTATTGTGATTTTATAGTTAATTATTGATGGAAAACGAATGGTTTCAACTATATTTGATAATATGTTGGGCACTGAGAAATCGTGCCAACAAAAAGCGGTGAGGCATAATATTACTAATTGCAGCCATAACATACTGCTGTGCCTAAGCAGGGAACAAAATAAAGCTAAAAGTTATCATGTATATAATGGTAGGATTACTAAAGAAGTCTATCAAAAAGTCTGTCTCAGGGTCATTTCATCCAGTCCCCCACCATCTGTCTCAGTGTTTGGATCCAGCTGACTACAGGACCTTGGGGAATGAAAGACAGACAGATTTAGTGTGCAGCCAGGACATCTGTTCTTGTGGGAAATGTTCCCAGTTCCGGTTTACCTAATTAATGCAGCCTAATAATCCCTTAGGGGATTTGAGTACTAAATCCATAGGACTATGTGTAGGCTAGATTAAAGAGGTGGGTTTTTAATCTAAATTTAAACTGGAACAGTCTTTGGCAGACACATTGTCAAAGTTTGGGTGCCAAATATGAGAAGGATCTACCACCAGCACTTGTTTTTGAAATTCTGGGTATTAACAGTTGGCCAGAATTTTCAGATCGCAGTGAACACGAAGTACTGTAATAGGAGAGGAGCTTGCTTAAGTATTGAGGAGCTAAACCATTCAGGGCCTTGTAGGTAATCAGCAAGATTTTAAAATTAATATGATGCTTAATAGGCAGCCAGTGTAGTGTTTAAAAAACTGGGCTTATATGGTCATAATTGTTCGTTCTTGTGAAAATTCTGGCTGTTGCATTTTGAACTGCATCTGGAGTTTTTGAATTAATCTTGCAGGGCAGCCACCAAGTAGGACATTGCAATAATCAAGTCTTGATGTCATGAATGCATGAATTAATTTTTCAGTGTCTGACTTCGAGAGCGTAGTTTAGATATATTTTTAAGCTGAAAAAATGCAGTTTTAAAAATATTGGAAATGTGGCTTTCAAAGGACAAATGATCAAAAATTACACCCAGATTCTTGGCCAATGAAGCAGGCTTTATAGAGCATCCATCAAGAGTAAGGTAGTGTTCTGTGTTGTTCCGTGTGGAGGGTTTTTGTCCAATAAGTAAGACTTCTGTTTTACCTGAATTAAATAGCTTGGTGGTTAGTTTGGTGAATTTGAGTCTCGTTGGGCTAGAAGAAATGTATAGCTGAGTATCACCAGCATAACAATGGAAACTAACTCCATGTCTCTTAATAATTGCTCCCAGAAGTAGCATGTACAGGGTAAAAAGGAGGGCTGAGCCCTGCGGTACTCCATATTGGACTTGTGATCGGTATGACACTTTTTCACTCACAGCAACGTATGACCTAGGAGTTTATAAAAAAAAAGGGTTAAATAAGCTTGTAACTTTTGATCACTTAGGGGGTGTGGCTACAAGTTTTGTAAGTACCCTCAGACAATGAGGTTGAATCATACCAAGTTTCATAAAGATACGAAATTGTGTTAGTAAGATATTGCATTTTGACAAAATTCATAATGGATGACCCCCAAAATCACCAACCAAGAAACATTGGCTATCCTTTGGCACGGCATACCTCAAAGAATCTAAAGAGACTACTTCTGATTTTAGGCCAAAGGTTTCAAAAGTTATAATCAAAAATGGCCATTTTTCATGTCTCTGGACCAGTAGGTCATGCTTGTGATGACATACCAAGTATTCTGTATATGAGAATGGATCATGTATTAAAAAACTTTATCATTGTCTTTAGATGCTATGTATTTTATGCAAATCAGACAAACGCCCTAGAAAGTTTAATAAATACAAAAGGGCGAAAAATGACATCATAGGGTGCATTGGTAATGGCATGAGGTGAGGAATCAGATGAAGGATTTATGAGTCAAGTTATGAGCATAAACATGAGTGAAATATTGGACAATTGATGGTTCAAGTTTGAGGTAAAGACAACAGATTTGATCCAGTAACATTTCAGACTGTCCTCTGTGTGCCAGATTTCATATAATTAAACTTTCAATGGACATGATAAACTTCTTATTATACCCCTCTATGGGCTGCCATAGACTTCAAGAGTGAAAGAAGAAGAAAGCTAACGTATACAGTAGGCGTCTTTGCCTGTTTAATGACGTAGAGGTGGCTATTGTGAGTCACTGTCATAGCATCACCAACTGGCAGAAGGAAGTGTTACTTAAAACAGAGTTTAAAAGAATCCTTAAATTTTCCAAAGACACTTCAATCTTGTTGATCTCAGTTGATATATTAAAACGATGCTGCCATGTGGGGGCAAAGAATTCATGGAATAAATGGAACAGAAAGTGTCTCATATCTTCTGCATGCATTGAATGATTGTCATCAAACTTAAAATGATGTGGCCATCAACTGGCAGCAGAAAGTGTGTCACTTACAACAGACATACTTAAAACGCACTTTAAAGTAGTCCTCAGTTATTTTCAGAATTAAATTCACGTGACGACCATGCCACATTGACTGAGAAGCACCAGGTGGCGATGGTGCCGTAGTGTTTGGGCCTGTCATCGCTGCTTGAAGCTATATTCTCTATCTTTGAAGACAATAGTATATATATTAGAGACTGTAATGATTAAATATTTGTAGCTATTAGTATGGATAAGATAATGATAAATTAAGTACAGTGACACAGAGTTGTATGTCTGTTTCAGTCAAATCTCAGATAAAATACATACACAGGTTCCCTTTAAGAAATTGTAATTTTATCTCCAAATGAAAAGAAATTATATGTAAATACAATGAAGACTGTTGGGATTTAAAAGATTTGTTTAATTTTGACCTTCTTGGAAATTAAGCACATTATCCTGAATTCCTACTTGACAATGTTAAATAATCCATAAATAGGCTTCATCTTTATTGCAATGTATTTTTTTTCTTTTGTATAGTCAAACATGCTTTTGTGAGTTTATTCTTCATAGTCTACAAATTAGATTATTGGTTGTATTATTAATTTCCTGGTCACTCCTCTGTTTCTTAGCCTTGAGTTTGAGACTCAGAAGACACGCCTGGCCATCCAGCTGGACTATGAGAAGAACCAGCTGAAGGAAGACCAAGAGAAGGTGATAATGTGGGAGCAGACGGTCAAGAAGGATGAGAATGAGGTCGAGAGGCTCAAGAAGGTGAGTGTATAGATGGACAGAATCTCTGTAGTGTGGCAGTAATGTGCATGCTCACTGAATTTTACTGAATCTGTTCCAACAGGAGGAGCAGAGGAACATGAAGATCATAGACGAGACTATGGCACAGCTGCAGGATCTAAAAAACCAACATCTGGCCAAGAAATCTGAGGTCAATGATAAAAATCATGAGATGGATGAGATCCGCAAGAAGCTGGGAGGTGCTAACAAGTACGTTTCTGGCTTTATTCCAGCCACATGCAAACATTTTTAAAGAAATGAGAAGGACACTAATGATTGGTGTGTTTTAGGGAGCTGACGCAGCTGCAAAAGGAGGTGACTGCCATAGAGACTAAACTGGAGCAGAAACGCAGTGACCGACACAACCTGCTGCAGGCCTGTAAAATGCAGGACATCAGACTGCCTCTGCAATCAGGAACTATGGATGACATCAGCCAGGAAGAGGTACATTTCCACAAACATCTAGAAGTCGTATCATAATTACAACGATTGTTAGTGATCTTTTGAAATAAAAGGTTGATGTACATTTACAACATGCTGTATTTTGTTTTGCATTGCGTAGTTCAAACTCCAAAGAATTTAGTTGTTCTTCAGAACCAAAACTGAGAATTTTTGTAGGGGTGCACTGATATGAAAATTCTGGTTGATAACTGATAATTCTTTATTTTTGAAAGCTTTTAACCGATATGTTGGCTGATAAATTTAGAAATTTATCGGCTATACACGACATTTCCAATCATAGTTATTAATGTTGTGCGCTGCTGTTTAAGCTGCATGCGCTGAGCTAAAGATGATCACCGGCAAACTGAAGCACTCTATAACCAAACGCATTCTATATGAGATCAATCAGATATACATCAAATAAGCACAATATTACAACGTACAATTGCACAAAAGGCTGCAAATGCAGAAGCAAACTTAACTGTCATGGAGGTGTAGCTCCACTGTGGACGTGCTGAACGCGCGCACAAAGAGCATTATTTACACTAATATTCACGTTATAATTTTATGTAGCCTTTATGACAGACTTGCCCTTTACATGTTGCACTTACGTGTATTGTCCTTTTCGAAGCGATTCCAATAATATTTCAAGCATTTCAAAACCATCATGGTAAATGGCGCCCATCTGAAATGTCTCTAATGGAAATAATGCATCATTTATTGGCTTTAAGATATTGGCCAAATTTTCTTAAAGGGCCGATACTGATAACAGAAAAAATAGCATTTATCGGCTGATTCCGATATGGGTGCCGATATATCGTGCATCCCTACATTTGTCAAATCAATGTCAATGGATTGTCACTGATTCTTTTAATGTTTAAAAAGACACCAATGCTGCATAAAATAATTCAAGCTTGTGTCTTGTTTTATTCGGTCCGTCAAGCTGTTTCTGAACATCAGAACATGACCTTTATGGAACATGACCTTTATGGCTCCTCCCACTTATTTTGCTGTAGGTTGTGGTTTGCTGCCACGTGTTGCCTGTGGTAGCAGATGAGGCTGCGGATTAAAAAATTATAAAGGTGCTCTGATGTTTGAAAACTGTTGTTGTGTTGCAGGGCAGTGTTCAGGCTGAGGAGTTTCTCAGCAACAATCAAAAGACCTCCAGCACTGTCCTGGCCAAAGAAGCTTTGATTGAGGTCAACTACAGCATCCTGTCAGAAGACCTCAAGGTACTTTAACCCTATATTACTGTCTCTACACTAAACTGAGCCTGTTCTAGTACAGCGGTTACTCAGTTCCAGTTGTCATCCCTGAGCATAGCACACTTGATCTAGATCATCAGTTTGTTAACTCAGTTTATTAGAGAACTCAGTGAGATGTGACTCGCATGGCTCTGTTTCCTGCAGGACTCGCTGTCAGAGGAGGAGATCAAGGCAGAAATGAACATCTTACAGCAGAGGCTAAATGAGCAGCAAAGCATTCTGCAGAGAATTAGCGCCCCCAATATGAAGGCCATGGAGAAACTCGAGAGTGTCCGAGACAAGTTTCAGGAGACAAGTGACGGTCAGACAGTCTGTTCTGAGTGCTTGACAGCTGCACAATTAGTTGGAATTAGACATTTTATGAATATACACTCCTAAAAAAAAAAATGCTTTACAATGGCATAGAAAAACCATTTTTGGCTGCACGGTTCCATAAAGAACCTTTAACATTCTCAAAATCTTTGTTTCACCAAAGGTTCTTTGTAGTAGAAAATGGATCTTTAGATTATAAAATGGTGGGAAAGAAATTGTTCTTTTAGGATCCTTTGATTGAATAGTTCTTTGGGGAATCAAAAATGGTTCTTCTTTGGCATCCGTGTAAAGAACCTTTATTTTTAAGAGAGCTATAAAAGAACTCTGTTGTCTTTGTGAATTTATATAGAGTTTGAGGCTGCCAGAAAGAGGGCAAAGAAAGCCAAGCAGGCATTTGAGCAGATAAAAAAGGAGAGATTTGATCGTTTTAATGCCTGCTTTGAGTCTGTGGCCACCAACATTGATGAGATCTATAAAGCCTTGTCCCGCAACAGCAGTGCTCAGGTACTTTAGCAGACCTCAGAAACATTGCAGACACCCCAGCTTTTATCCTCTGCTGACATATTCTTGTGTGTTATTCCAGGCCTTCCTAGGTCCTGAGAACCCAGAAGAGCCATATCTGGATGGCATCAATTACAACTGTGTGGCTCCGGGGAAACGCTTCAGGCCGATGGACAACCTGTCTGGAGGAGAGAAGACTGTGGCAGCCTTGGCCCTGTTGTTTGCCATTCACAGGTGTGCACCGTTCTCTTCTTTAAACCATGTTCATCGTCTTTCCCTGACTGACACATCTCTCCTCTCTATAGCTATAAACCTGCTCCCTTCTTTGTGCTGGATGAGATTGATGCTGCGCTGGACAACACCAACATTGGCAAGGTGTTTTACATTAATGTTTGTAATGACTATTATATTTTATAATGATTCTATAAAATACGCACACGGAGGCTTAAACATCACTCAAGGCTGTGGCTATATTGACAACTGATATTAAAAGGCATTTAGGTCAATCCGATAACAAGTGGGTAGTGCCCCATTCAGAAGGTTTTTTTAAACGCATGTGACCACATTGCATTGCAAACTACATGAAATGCATGCTTTTTTAAGTAATGGAGCTGGTTTTTCAATTCATTAGTGAGAACATCACCCAATTTTCTGCAGATTTAAATTTTAAATATTTTCTCTGTTTGTGTCAGAGTTTTAACATGTATAATGTTACACTGAAAAAAGTTGTCATCTTGTGTTGTGTAGGTGGCAAACTACATCAAGGATCAGTCTGAACAGAACTTCCAGGCTGTTGTGATCTCTCTGAAAGAAGAGTTTTACACTAAAGCAGACTCACTGATTGGAGTCTATCCTGAGGTCAGTTTTACACAAACATTGTTTTAATTTTAATCATACACATCACTTACTCATTGTCTGTCTTAACAGCAAGGAGACTGCGTTATCAGTAAGGTCCTGACCTTTGACCTCTCCCAGTATCCCGACGCGAACGCCAATCCTAGCGAGTGAAGCATTCCTCACATTCACAGAATCATTTGTCATGTCTCTTGCTGTGTATCTTCTAAAGATCATGTTAGGTGATTTATTTTTTCAATATTTACTCCAAATATTTACTTCAATATTTACATCTCTTACTGCATTTGTCAAGAATATATTTCATGCCATGGAAGTATTTTTTTTTTGTCTTTAGACAGGCCAAATAGTCCAGATCACCCGTGTGTTTTGTGGATCAAATAAAATTACCTTTGTGAGAGATAAATAAGACTTTTCTATCTTCATTTCTAATATTTTCTTTTTCTTTTGAAGCTTTATAGTTGTAGTTTAACATTAAAGAAAAGGCAGTAAATGTTACTGATGACAAAGAAGGGCAGAAATCTGACATCAATTTAGTGAAAAATGACTTTTTCAATATTGTTCCTTCAGCAGGTTTTAATAGTAAAATCGTTAGTAAAACAAACTGCTTTCTAGTAAAATGCCTCTCAAGAGTTACAAGAGTTTTAGTCATAATTCAGATGTCTTACAAGTAACTGTAATAGTTCATGCAGCCAGTAGCAAGAAACCCTTCAAATTATGACAAATCCTGGAGACAGTACACATATAATGGCCATTTGTTTTGACTTGATAGCATCAACCCCAATTGCAAAATCACTGCTTTGATGGGAAAAACAAAAAATATTTTAAAAATAAATGATTCGTACTGAGACTACAAAATTGAAACACTAAACCACAGCTGGCAAAATGTATTTCTTGCATTTTTATAAGTTAATATTTATATATTTTAGTCTTGAAACTGGGTTAGAAATGTTTTCTGAGTTAAGCTCTGTCATTGTATTGTTCTGGTTTATGCCACCATAGACATCAAATTTATTTGGTAAATACAAATTGTTTGGTTTTTAAAACCTTTTTATGCTATTTTGACTCTAGGAGTTTGAAAAAGTTGTAACATTTGCCTATTTTAACCTTTTAAAATTAAACTTAAAATATTTTTTATTTTTTACCTTTTATCGACACTGAATATAACACTTATTTTACTGTTAATGTGTGTTGGCCAATCTCAGGTATTTCTTTTCTTTATGTGGGTTCTTAATGTAATATGTATGCATTTTTCTAACAGGTGTTTTTAACAGAATTAGCAAATACGTGAAATATAGCTGGATAGCGTGCTTGCCTGTAGTATGATGACACTGAGCTAACTAGTGATTTACCATAAAAAAATAGTTTCTTAAAATTAAGGTAGCGACAGTGTATGTTGAGCTTGCCCCGTTTAGTCATAGCTACCATATATAATAAAATATGAACAGTAACCTTTGGTCATATGAAGATTCAGAAGATGCAGTTTCCTGTAGAAAATGACACATTTTTCCTGTAGAAAATGTGTCTTTCTTGTAAAAAATGTGTCAGGACTGAGTGAAAACCTGGGGACACGACTGAAATGTGTATTTTACCTATAATATTATATGTTGCTCTTGGAAAAAAATCATTTTAAAGCATAGATTGGATATAAAATCATACAACAATACAAAAAAAGGTTTGTGAAGGATTGTAATATTTCACGGTCAAGTGTACTCTAAAACTGCTGGGTTAAAAACAACCCAGCCTTAACCCAACCGCTGGGTCACTATTGGACAGAACGCTGGGTTGGTTTAACCCAAAGGCTGGCTTTTTTCATATGTAACCCAGATTTCTGGGTTGTCCATGTGACCCAACCAGTGGGTGAAACTTACTTTCTTGCTGGGCTGGTTTGACCCAGATGCTGGGTTTAACCATTTAACCTAGATTCCTGGGTTGTTCATATGACCCAACCAGTGGGTGAAATGAACTCTCTTGCTGGGTTAATTATTACCTATACATTGGGTTATTTCCTTTTACATTTCGTTCTCACTTTTACATTTATTAATAATACACTCAAAAAAATGCTGGGTTGTTTCTGTAACCACATTGTTGGGTTAAATGTGCTGGGTCATAATTCTGGGTTGTTTAGGGTACAGTAAACACTTTGCTGGGTTGTTTATCCTGGGTCAATGGGTTTTGCGGGGGTTATTCACAGCTGAACATCTGGTTGGGTTATTCTAACCTAGTTACTGGGTCAAAATAGTTCATTCTTTACTAAACGTTCTGGATTCTTCACTTGCCTTCAGCCTTGACGTTCAAGCAGCTCACAGCGGTCAGGATTTTATATTAAGTTAATATAAATTTACCTGTATTTCTACATTTATTTTGATCGTTGTCAATCATTCAATAATTCATCGCGTATGTAAAAGATAAAAGCGTGTTCGACATTAAAAGAACACACTGCTCTGTCTGTTAGTGCCTCACAAGCAGAATCCGGCGGGAAATTCACACAGACACACAGAGTCTTGTAAAAAAAAGTCTGATTCAATAACTTCAGAAGAAGTGAAACGGGTAAGTTCAGTGTCTGTGTGTGTCTTCTGTAATGTTTCTGTCAGAACCAGCATAATTTTTTCAATAATAATAATAATAACTGTCGAGAGCTTTATAATTGTACCGGTAAATGAGCGCATCTGTAATGTGCAATCTTTAGTGCTTAAACGACCACTAATGTAATGTTTGTGAATTTACCATAGTGGTACGATTTAAATCGATTATGTTACAAGTGTAACGTTAGCTAACGTTGCATGCAGTAATCTCTGGTTGTGTAATGTTATGAGGCTTGGGGTATGGTGTTTTAACTGATCGTTTTACTCTTTCAGTCAACGCTGTTGCTGTACAAACTGAGAGACGAATATAAAAATCAAGTGGGCAAGGTCTATTTCATGTTTATTAAGTGACAATCAGTTTGAAGACTTAGGTGAACAAACGCAGATGTGAGGTGAGTTGACTAGCTAACTGCAAGGTTTAACACACACATATGCATATATACACATATGCTCTGTGGAAGTTTGTCCAATCATTGTAATTTACTTCATCTGAAATTTCATTCTAGTGACAGATGGCACTGATGGACAGTTTTGCAAGAGATGGCAGCTTGACAGCCTAGGCCAGTGGTTCCCAAAGTAGGGGTCGTGACCCTCTGGGGGGTCGTGAGACATTGAGCGGGGGTCGCGAGATGATTTCCAAGAAATCAAATAATTTTTTTAAAAACTATTGTAAATATTTTATCCATAGCTAACAAAAGATAAAAACTAGTAGTTAATAGTTACATTTAAAAAACATGCAAATTAAAAAGCCATCAGCCCTGCGAATTTCTTTCCGTTTGATCGCGACCCTTGAGGTGATTACGACAGATTAACGACACATCAATAGCGTCCGTTGCAGCAGATCAATTTACAGCACCATGTTAAACATTCCGACATGTGCACGTAACGTGTAGGTAATTTTCATCGCTTTATGCTTAGGATATTAT
>JAZGTI010000677.1:0-51954 GCA_036877585.1 Botia kubotai | reverse complement strand
TATATATATGCTTTACTGTATTGGCTAATAGAAAATTACATAAACACAAACTAACAAATATGCGGTTTTATTTACTGTACCTTCAAGAGATTGTGTCCAACTCTGAAAGGCAAATCCGAGTCATTTTTGATGCCAGGTGCCACAACCCCGGTTCCGTATCCATGCCAGGACACCACAAAAGGATTGTCGATGGTAATCCAAAATTTCACATCCGATCCAAATGTTTTAAAACAAAAATCTGCGTATTGTCGAAACAGCTCTACCATAACTGAATTATTCCAGCCGCCAAACTGTGTCTGCAAGTTGTCTGGTAGGTCCCAATGATACAAAGTCACAACAGGTTGCACTTTAATCTCCTTTAAACCACGAATTAGATTTTTATAATATTCCACGCCCTTTTCATTGTAACTTTCTTTCGTGCCGTTTGAGAAAATGCGCGACCAGGACAGAGAAAACCGATAGTGACTGACTCTCAGCTGCTGAAGCGCTCGGAGGTCTCCGTGAATGTTGTGATAACTGTCACTCCCCACGTCGCCTCTGGATACGCGGGTCCCTCCGCGCGTAAAAGTGTCCCAGATAGATTTCCCCTTCCCGTCTTTCTCCCAGGCTCCCTCGACTGAGTACGCTGCGCTACCGACAGCCCACATAAAATGATCGGGAAAAGTGTCATAGAGGAAGGCTTTGTCGCCGGGATATGGAAGTTTGCTAAATCTATCCCACGTGTGCAGACCTGCGCCTGGATGAGTTGCTGTCAACTGCTGTTGACTGAACAAAATGAACGCCAAAATAATCCATGTAACATTCATAGTGTAAGCGAGCCGGATTTAAACAACAGAAAGAGGAGAGCTGTGTCTCTTAGTTCTCTTTTTGCAGTGGCGACTGTGGTAGAACCCACCCGGCCCCATCTGGTCCCGTTTTTGTCCTCTCAGGAGATCTATCAATTATTACCCAGGCACTTGACGCGTAAATAGGTATCCAGGCGCCGGGCAATTCCAGCCTCCACAATAACTACTTTTCCCCTTCTAATGTAGCAATAAATATGATAGGGCAAATATAATTATATAAGAACTAAAAACAATTTTTGATATCTCCAGAGTCTTTAAATAATTATTAGATCTTATAAATCTATCCTATAATTACCTTGTTATACAGTAATCTAAATAGGTTATCCACATTTTCTGTCATATTAAACAGTTAAGAAACACATATCTAGAGTGTTATATTTCTCTTAAAAAATAAAAAAAATAAAAAAAATTTGTATATTAAAAAATATACAATCTGGTTATGAATTGGTTATTTCAATTATAGTTCTCGTCTACATATGATTTCTGAAGGTATTTTGGATGCTTTGAATGTATCATTTTAACTGCATGTTACGAATTTACATATTCAGGTTTGTTTTGGCACTGCAACAGCTGAACCTCAGTGATTAAATAATAAAACTCACATATTAATATACAAATAATTTAAATGCATGTAAAAGGTACTAAAAACAACATGCATTGAATTGTATTGGAAATGTAAGGGAAAAATATGACCTGATTTTCCTGTACAGTGCCCACAAGAATAATGGCAAATGTATTATGTTAACGCACATAATATGTTCCCTAGGATCATTTTTCTTGGATTTAAGCTGGGCTTTGGTCGCTCTGACTTAAGCAAAGCATCAATAGTGCTGACACCTTGGTCACTGATGTAGATAATTGAACGAATGATCTATAATTCATTCAGTTATGTTCATTGATGACCAAGGTTATTTGTGACTGCTGGTCAAAACAGAGGGTTAAGCACATTTGAAGTGGAGATGCATGGTGAAACACACAGAAACTGATCTGTCTCTGCACGCACTGTGACTCAATCACCTGTTAAAGGTCAGTATTTGTGTGAATTTATGTTAGCCGGTTGATGCGTAATGGATTTTCCCTATTACAATAACCTGTAGCCTCTGTGATAATGAACATTGTGTTCCACTGACATAAACGTTCAGAAAGGTCATAGATACATGATTCATAGTGGGGCTTCTGTCATTGACAAGGCAGAGCGATGTGTAACAGAGAGAGAGAGAGAGAGATGTTCCTATGATTTTAAATGGATAACATATACATACATACATACACACACACACATATATATATATATATATATTAGTAGTAGTAGCAGTTCTATCTCTCTTTTTCTCTGTTATATATATATGCCTTTGACAGGAAATGTGCATTTTTTAACATTATTGCACAATGCAACAAAAAATTGATCTCCGGGTTCATTGATTTAAAAAGAATCCTAAAAGACCAAAATCAAATAATAATAAATGCATAAAATGTTAGCTAGGTAAAGCAAAGCAATATCGAAAGGCTTGAATCGTGGTGAAACAAGAACATCAAACCTTTAGTGCACTTAGTTTTATTACCTCTCTGTTTGCCTTTTATAAACAGAAATATAATAAGGAAAATCCACATTTTATTACCCTACACTTATTTGAATACCTAGCAGCAGCCTAACTGCCTCATAAATGATAATTGCCCTTATGATCACAACTGCACATAAATGCAATGTGCAATGCAAATGTCACTCAAGTAACTGTGATTTTAATGGCTAATTTTAATAGTTAATTTTGTAGTTAATTTTACAAATGTAGTGCGTGCTTTGGTCACAAGAGAGTTATGCATCTCGGGGACGAGCTTTTTGGGAACGCGCGTTACCGTAAGCAGTTTGAACGGGGGTGTGGCTAGAGGGAAACAACGTTCTAGCCCCGCCCACACCCGATCATTCGCTAATTACATTGCGCCAGTTTTCAAAGCAATTGGTGCACTGATAAATATTCACCTGCCGCCTTACCGTTGATCATACCACAATGGAGGATTTTTTCATTCCACCTTACAACCTTGGAGGCTATCCTGGCTATTTCCCCTTTTATCCCGGCAATCCCAAATTTAAGCACCAAAACTGGAACAAAAAGGGAAGCAATGTGTACTTGCCGCCAGATGCCCCGGATTATTTTGACGTTTACAAACGTGCTCAGTTAAAAGCGATTTTATCTCAGGTGAACCCTAACCTAACCCCGCGCCTGCGCAAAGCCAACACCAGGGAGTTTGGTGTGCAGGTAAACCCAAAAGTAGATGTCACCGTGCAGTGCTCGCTCGGCCCCAAAACTCTGTTTTATCGCGGAGATACATGGGGATCTCCGCGGACGCCGTCAGTCAGCCCGCTAAATGACACACTGCCCAGCACTCCGGTCAACTCCGTGCGCTTCTCCCGGCCCGTCGCCATCTACTCACCCGTCTTCGACCGCAGGATTTTCTCCTTATCCACCGCTGCCACTGAAAGTACAGACGATGGCGGGGACGAGAATAAAGATAACAGCAGAAAGACGGGCAGCAAAACAGACGACAAGAAATGTAAACAGGACGAAATCAAGCACCACGAAGTGCCGCAAGAGAAGTCACTGATTCAATCAACCAAACGCTCCAACTTCCAGGTTTGTTGAAAGAACCGCATTTAAGTTCCCATGGCAACCATATTGCCGCCAAAATACTAATTACAATGGATGTACAGTAAAGTCTCTTAAATGGTTATTTTAAACCCTAAGTTTTACAGAATTTAACCAATGCTAATTTATAACATGATTTAACAATTTATAACTTTTTTTTAGTTTCTGGAGCAAAAATATGGGTTTTATCACTGCAGTAAGTGCAATATTCGGTGGGAAAGTGCATTTGTGTGGTGCATCTCGGGAACCTCCAAGGTAAGTAGTTCGGACATTTTATTGCGTGCAATTCACTGGTCTAATCGGATGACATTTGCACAGGTGTATTTCAAGCAGCACTGCAGGAAGTGTCAGGCAGGACTGAATCCGTATAGGGTTGAATCCATTCAGTGCCAGGTATGAGGTCATTTTGTGCATGTATACAGTATTTAAGCCGTTTCATGTATCAGTTGCGTCTCTCCAGGTTTGTTGCAAGACTCGCTGCTGCTGTGAACGGAAGCAGAGGCACGTTGACATGCAGCGTCCTCACCGCCAGGATCTGTGCGGCCGCTGTAAGGGGAAAGGTCTCTCCTGCGACACCATCTACAGCTTTAAGTACATAGTGTGACTGTTCAGCTCTATCTGATGTCTTTTAGAATCTGTATGGGATATACTGGGTGGGATGTATCGTTTTGTATTCAAGTAAATTAATAAAATCTGAATTAAGTATTGCAGCATAATCCAAGTGTCTGCGTGAATTGTGCTTTGATTAAATTCCCCCTTAAGTTTATTGACTGCTAAAGTATTATCACAGACTTGTAACTGCCTACACATTAATAGTGTGTTGCACAACTGGCTACAGTTAGTGAACAATAAGTGTCTAATACCTGGAACTTTTCCAGAGAGCATGGAAAATTTCTGCATTGTCATTCAACATCGGTCATTTCTGACACACACACACGATACCTCATTTGTGATTTGAGACCATTTGCAATGCTCATAATTACAGTTCTTTTGTGCATCAAGTTCTTCATTAATTGGCAAAAACAGATCTAATCCGTCACTACATTATCCCGAAAGAGATAACATGAAAACTCAAGATTCATCAACTCTGACAAATGTAAAAGCACAACAAATTTACTTCACAAAAGCTTCAAGTATTTACATGATGGGGGGGGGAAACAATGACACTTTCCCCAATAGGACTTTACAATGTGCAATTTGTCTTGGCATGCACTAAAGACTACTCTCCACATGATGTCTCCCTTTCCACTTTATACAAATAACAATTGAATAAAACCACTTTTAATAAATACAACCCAAAAGTGAATACAGTAACGCATGCTTGGCAACTTGATCCGACAAAGAACGACTTCTTAAAAACTATGTTCGACGCACACTGATATCTTAAATATAAACTGACTCTAGATGTGAGCCTGGATACAGTAGAGAGCAAGACGCCGGTGAAAACAGACAATCTCATATCAGCACGTGAATGTATAATCCGCTTCAGCAGTAGTAGCTTATCAGTTCTGTGAACAAATCGCTGAATGTCAGCGTGTGTGTCTTTATGTGCAGAGGCTGATATCTAGCGGTACGTCAGTGAAGGACCGGTTCACAAAGACAAGAGATGCCAATTTAACCTAAACATTTACAAGTATCATGATGGTAACTACAGACATAGACATTGCGTCGTCCTTCTGTGCTTCCTTCGCCGAGACTTCAAAGACATTCTTGAGGAGTTACAGTAGAAAGGCATTCGTTTCAATGATCCGTCATTGCACAATTCCCATGTTAACAAACCAAGCAGATGCCTTCAGCAGAAGTTCTGACTCTTCTTTTCCAAATTGCAGCATCGCCCTCAGTAGCAAACAGGACTTTCATTCCCTCGTGGTTTACGACATAAAAACGTCAAGCTAGTGCAATAATTAAAACATGAGTTGGAGCATCTCAGTCCGAGGAATCGTGCAGTAGCAGTTCGGTTTCTCCATTATTGCTGCACATCTGAGGACCTGAAGTCACACTGACTTTCAGGAGACCCTTCCTGTTCAACACGGTCAAGGACGCTCGTGCAAGTTTCCCCAAGTAGGGTAGGAGTTTATGAGTCACGCCCTCAAAAGGGCTGCAGCACTCCCAGACATCACACTGGAGTTGGCCTGGAGCGGGTGGCAGGAGCAGAGGATCATGGGAAGAGGGGTGGTGCAGGAGAGGCTGGGTGACTATGGAGGGATCCAGTGGTCGGGGGGTCCAGGCCAGGGTTGATCTGGGGTGCTGCAGGCTTCCTGTCAGAGACTCACGCCGGACACGCTGGAGTCTAGGAGGCTGGATGAGATGACCTGGTACCCCTGAGCGCGCCGGATCATGTCCCGGATCTCGCCGTTGAGCTCCATGAGCTTGGTGGAGACCTCCGACATGTCTTTGTTGGAGCCAACTAGGGCGAAGGTGCCGGTCTGACCCAGAGTCTGATGCCGGAAGTAGACGTTGAGCAGAGTCTGGATCTCATCCTCTAAGGAACCACCGAAAATGTCATTTGGCCACGTCCGTCTAAAAAGGACAGAAAAGTTACTGTCAATACGAAATGATGAAAGGTCAGTGTTAATTAAAAAACAAAAATATAGAATAGTTATGGTATGAAATAGAGCAACAATCGAGACAACAAAATGAAAATGTACAGACTTGAAAGGAAATTGGAAAAGGTGGCAAAGAATTTAAAATCCCATTATTTTGCCTTGTAAATAACTACATTCCCGAAGATTGTGTTAATAACTATGTTTTTCACTGTATTTTCTTCAGTATGCCACAAAAACCTACAGCTACATGCAGTGGGAATACTTTTCTGTTAATCTTTTCTGCTAATTTAATAGAGGTTTGTCTCCCCCTAGTGGGTTCTAAACAACCTCAGATACCCCTGTAGGTTTACCCCTAAATCAATGATGCGTACTGTCTTATCACACCTCACCTGCATTCGCGAGTGTAGCGAAGGGCCATACTGAACTCGTTGTTGTTCAAGCACTCCAGGATGGCCTGTACAGCCGCCTCTGAGCTGGGGAAGCCGTGTTTGTGCTGGTCTTCCCAGTCACCAGCCATTGAGGCTTCTGCTAGTCGTAGGCAATTCTTTAGGTCACTCAGTTCCCGAGACATATTCCACAGCTACATAAAAACACAAGATCAGAGACGAGTGTTTTACAGTAATATTACAAAATCACACGCGACAAGTTTAGCAGCTTATCTGCTTGGCTGTATGATGAAAGTGAGAAAAATTATTCAGTGCACCATTTGAGTAAATGGATTAAAGCCATATACGTAATAGTGTCTGATCTGAATAATGTACAGCATACAGAAGATCTGAGAATCATCTGGTGGTCAGTTGGTATATATCATATACCTCTGGCACAGAGCTGATGGTGTTCACTTGTCCAATAAGTTTACAGTAGGACTGAAAGAGCAGCAGAAGCTGAAAGTGGAGTTTGTACAGTCGCTGACACAACTCCAGTTGCTGTGGAGGACAGAGAGATGTTACATGTGTGACATGATAAACCAATCACATACACTGATGCAGACAGGAAGTACCAAACTTGAAATACCAACACCAAATCTGACATGCATAAACAACTGACGGTTAAATGATCTGAGACGTGTATGCAGGTCAATGACAAGGATGTCAAAAAAATTGGGATTTTTTTTTTAAATTCTAAGTTAAAACACTGTGTCATAAAAATGTTGGCATAATGTATAAGGTTGGTATAATCATAAAGCAAAATGTAATATAAAGTACTAATTGTTATTTTTAGCCTTTTAATAAGAACAATGTCCAGACAGTTACATTAACTGGCCTTTTTGTTATTTTATATTTTTATATTATATTTAAACAAATTCATCAAGTCATTGACACATGTACTAAACTAAAGCTATTAAACACAGATCACTCGCTAGAGAAAAAAACAAGAGAAAAAAGAACAGTTCTTCATTTCAAACTTACAGCCAGAGTTTCCATTTGCTACACAGCAAGCATGTCACAAAACAGGACAGAGTTGAGAAGAGAGAAACAGACAGTATTAATACCCAGCATGCAGTCAGTGAGACGTGAGTGCCAATATCACAGCACTGACACTCTGCTCAGAGAAACCATCCACATAATTAGTGGATTAGTGTCAGTCATATTGAACCCAAGAACCCAACCCATATAAATCATGCAGAAGATAAAGAGAAGTACAGTAGATGCATTGAGTGAAACAGAGGAGAGTGGTAAGCAAAAATAATTGAAGATTTCTAGAAGATTGAGCATGTTTACAGTGTTATAAACTGCTTGACATATTTTGAATATATTTTCATTCATTTACTTTAAAGTCACGACACACTATCTAGGATCAACTGTAAGCGCTGATCTACAAATGTTCATATTCAGAATTTTGGAAAAGGCGGACCATTTCACTGACCTAGTGTCAAACACTTTTGACCTAGTGTCTTTATTCTCTAAGGTGACTGATGCACTTAAAGGTTTTGCCTACCTTCTCCTCAGAGTCTCCTGGCTGGCAGGTGATCACACTGTCCTCAGGATACCTTGGAAACGTAGCTTTGCAGTTCTGCAACCACTGTTAAAACAGACAGGAAAGTGTATGTAAAAATATGAGTGATTAACTGCGCAAACCTTACTGTCACGGTTGCTAAGGTGTTGCTATGTGGTTGCAAAGGTGTTGTACGTGGTTTTTAGTGCCTTGTTATGTGGTTGCTAAGGCTTTCTGCATGGTTGTCAAGAGCTCACCCCGAAGTATCTATGATATTCTAGTCCCTAGATTTAGGGTCAATTTATTAATGGAAATCTATTGTTATTAGAGAAATAGAGAAATTTGTAACAGTCCAATATGCTTCTGTGAGCAGAATGACTTACAGAGACGGCTGCTTCCTCTCGACTGTTATATGTGTCAAGATACTCCTGCAGTTCAAGAACACTGAACTTCATCTTCTCCAGGAGCCCATAAGAAATAATCTACAGAAGAACATATACAACACAGCATGAGAACACTTTACAATAATTGTGCTTTAAAAGTTAGTACACAAGATGACTTCTAACAAACATCAGAAAGTCACTCACCGTTTCTGCATCCACATACAGTGTGGGACAGTCGGAGCAGGTGGCCAACATGTCTGATGAGTGCACAAATTTCGACCCGATCCCCCTCAAGTTGTCTCCAAGGTAACTGGCAGCACTACCGGTCAGGGAGCAGAACTTGTTTTGGATGTTCTGTAAAGGGAAACATGCAGCTGACATGAGAAAACCATGTTTAAACCATTTACACCTATTTAAAGCCATTTTACACCTATAAGGGTGAAGTTACCTGAAACAGTGTGGAGAAGATGTGGAAGGTGTAGACGGCACAAGACCCGTCCGTGTCACACATCAGCTGGTTGATGTGACTCCGCCAGGCTTCCTCTGCGTCGTCACACACTGTGGGCTGAAATGCCGCCAAGATGGCGGAGAAGAAGGGGGAGGGCGGAGGAGGAAAGCCCAGCTCATCCAGATCATCTCGGTCCTCCCCAAAATGGTAGCTATGGAAACCGGGAGAGGAAGTCACTTTTTGATAAACATGCCAGTTAGCTTTAAAATACACACACTTCAGTGACATTGTCTACTGGTACAAAAACTCCACTGCAGTGTGTTAGGTATATTTTTTTACCTGGGCATGGAGTTTGGGTTCTGGTTGATTCCAGCTCCGTTCTGATCTGCAGGAGGGTCCAGATTAGTGCTGGAGCCACAGTCAAACCGTACAGGTAACTCATTTACACAGAAAGACAGATCATCCTCCTGGACATTAGAGTCCTCGTCTTCTGGTAAAATCTGCAAAGGTAATTTTAGTTTTTTATCATCAGCATAACCATCCTTTATTAATTCAAGCAATTGTTTAAACCTAGCTGATAAACACATGTTTGAACATCAATAGGTTCTGGGTTTGGCTGTGTTTGGGCTCTTTTGAAGATGTTTCAATGAGCATAATATATTCTTTTACATACGGGCGGCATAATGTGGTCATCTGGTAGCGATGTTCCCAAGCATGGTGTGGCAGCGTTTAGAGAGTTTGGGTCAGCTGATGTGGTGTCACAGGAAGTGGACAAAGAGTCTGTATGATTGTTGTCTTCTGAGGGGGACAGGTTCATTGTCTGAAATGAAGACACATCCAGCTTTAGAAAATTACCTTGCCATGAATGGATGGATGGATTGATAGACAGACAGACAGACAGACAGCTAGACAGCAGCACATACAAGCTGAGAGTGAGAAAGACTTTGGCTGGTGGAGTTGGACTCTTCCTCAGAGGAGTCATCAGAGTCCTGATGGGGGTCGTGGAGGCCAATGCAGGGGGTGCTGTCCAAGTGCTGGCTCTCCTCCAGGAGCTCAGTCAGGTCTGTGCTGTCCAGAGAGCGGCGGCGTACTCCCCAGTTAAAGTTATCCATACTCTCCCCCTACAAACACACATACAGGCCTGATTTAGCAGCTAAACACAACAGGAGGTGATATTCGGCTTCCACCATCCAGACCATATTTTGGCTACATGAAGTCAGGACATAACACACCTTTAATGATTTCTAATGCGCTCAATTATCATGCAACAACATGAAATGAATACACAACAAAAAAAACACCACAAATCATCTTTCCATTTATGTGAACACATGAATTCAATTGAACTAAATTCTATTTTTCTGCTTTTCAATTCTAGGCAAAACAGAAGCTAGTATGAAGCAATGATTTCAAGTTTTTTGAGACAACAATCTTTGTTTGAGATGCTAATAACATGCACAACATACTTATACTGTACACAACCAAAATAAACTGTACTATGACATCATACTTTTAGTCACAACAACCTAGGACAGATGAGAGTCTAGATGACTGACACACATCATTCACAGAGTGACACAGAGTAAGCATGGAAACAAGACCTCTGCCGTTCTCTATGTCTCTGCTGTTCTCAGTTCTTACCTGCAGCTCCTAGGCAGCACAGGAGAAAAAGAGAGAGAGAGTGTTAGCCACACAGTGAGAGAGAGACCAGAGCAAACGTCATGGGCACATTAGTCAGACACAGAGAGTCAGACAGTCTCTGATCAGCACAAGTATTTTATTATTACACAGAAAAATTATCAAAGAGGGAGAGAGAGAAAGACAGAGAGAGAGAGAGAGAGAGAGAGAGAGAGAGAGAGAGATACACACATTGTCTCTTATTGTAATCGAAGTTGCTTCCTGTCCTCATTTGTAAGTCGCTTTGGATAAAAGCGTCAGCTAAATGACTAAATGTAAATGTACACAGATAGGGGAAAGACAGAGAGAGAGAGAATGGAGAGATACACAAAGAGAGGGAAAGAAAGACAAAGACAGAATCATGCAAATGTTATTAATTGTTGTGTTCTACTCACCTCTCCATCCTCCAGCTCTACATCAAGGAAGTCAAAGTCTCTGAAGACTCTAAACTGCTGCTCTGAGGTGGTATCATCCAGTGTGTCCTCCCTTGTCCCATCCTCAGAGGACACCTGGCTGGGCTGATGCTCCATCAGATCCAGGTCACCACAGGATGAGAAGATCACCTGAGTGTGAGGTCATCATCATTATATTAGCATTATACATTAAGCTTTATCTTCAGTGGTTGTTAGTCAAATGCACAAGTGGTTTCTCTTGTAGCTGTTATGAAGATCTAGTGGAGCTGGTGTTTGACAAACAGGAAGAACAGTGACATTGAGAACTTACAGATGGGTTCTTGGTGAGGCCAACTTCCTGTCCGCAGAGTGACAGAACATTCACCAGCTTCTCTCTCGTTCGCTTCTGGGAAACCAAAGAAAATCAGGGTGAGGTAATGAAACATTTTTACTTAAAAATCCAAATGAGTTTTAAAAAGCATGAACTCTTCATCACCTGTGATGACTGAGGCCGTTTCCAGCTGACCGGCACCAGGACAGTGTTTGAGTTGGACCCTGAGGAGGTGGAGGATGTGCTACGGGTCACTGCGATCGCACGGGCTTTCCCATCTCGCCCTCCTGATCCTTGCAAATCATCATATCTGCGCCCAATAACTGGTGTCTATACACACACACACACACACAACGCTTCACTAATCTTTTAAATTCTTTCAAAATACTGTAAATGAAACATGAAAGAGGCTGAACAGGCACTGTCACACACATAACCAGATTCCAGAAACAGATTCATGTTTGTACATGCCTAGTCTTACCCCTCACAATACCCATGAGTCATAGCTGCCAGAGATTCAACAGCCTTCCTGTGGATTAACAAGCATGTGTGGAAAAGCAGCCTAATTATTGAACTCCTTATCAGTCTGTGCCCACTGCATCTGGACAGGATATCACTGCTTTCATCAGAGCAGATAAGAAGCATGACTGAATTCTGGGAACTGAGCGTTTCCTGTAGTTCCATGCCAAGCCACAAGATGGAGGGTTTGTTCTTTGAAAGTAAATATCTCAGGGAAGTTCTGATTCCAGATCAGACATCTTAAAAAGTGGAATAAACATGTTCATTGACTCTGAAAGAACTGTTCATAGTGCTGGCAGTGGGCAGCCACTTTTCCTGAAGTAGCCCTGGATTAGTCTGACATCACTTCCTGTTATTCATTAGATTGCAGCTGAAACTCTCAAACTGTGCAAGCAGGCTCCCAGGCCAATCCACCCAACACTTTATTCTGAGCCTGTGGTGTCATTAATCACAAATGCAGTAAACACACATCACTCCGAATTTCCGTCTGCTCTTATTCCCATCTCAAAAGAACTGAACACTGGAGCGACTTTCCTTTCGTCCCAAATGTTCCAAAACACAAAAGAGAAGGAGGCTCCGCCCTTCACAGGATCTGATAACAAACGTGTGCTCAAAAACAACACAGCCACACCTTAAGAGGTGAAAGAGTTAAAGAACCTCTGGTGTGTCATTTCTCTGAAAACCGATATTTTCAGAGCGATAAAGCTAAAGCTCGGACAGACACTTGAAAGTTCTAGAAACATTCAAAATGTTCAGTTTTGTGATCAATTTTTTTCAATCTATTAATGTTATTGCTTGCTTATAAGAAAGATTATTAAATTATTAAAAATTCTGTAATGTTTTAAAACATTCCACCAACAACTGAAGAATAACATTTCTAATATATAACATTACAAAACATTCTACAAATGTTACTGCAGGAATGTTTTTGTTAACTTTAAGAGAACGTTTAGACAACATTAGTTAACATTCTGAGAATGTTCTCAGTTAGCTGGGTACACAGCAGTGTTGGAACGTACCTCAGAAATGTCAAAATGGAATTCCAGTGTTTTTCCTGGCAGGGCTTTAGATGAGCCATCCCACATCATGCGGCTAACCTCCAGGTGGGCCAGATCACCATGAGCGTAGGACGGCAGGGATAAACTGGCAGAGCGGGAAACCACCAGCTTCAGAATGTTCAGAGCTTCCTTCCAGTGGATCGTCTAAAAACAAATACACTTTGGTAACAGTCTGAACTTCTTTTAAATTCTTACACGTAACAAGAAGAACCAGTTTGAAGCACATATCATAATTCAATCATATCATAAATCATAATTCTAGTGGTTCCACAGCAGTGCACTGAATGGGTCTCACCTGTACAAATTTCTCGATGGTCTTGAGCACTTCCACGTTGAAAGGTTTGACCTGAATTCCTGCCAAATCCATGTGGCTCAGCAGACTGTAGATGATCTGCAGCAGTGGCTGTTGCATGCTGGGTAATCCTTTATCTAGTAACTACACAGTGAAGAGAGAGAGGTCAAGCTGGTTTTTGCCAAATATAAGGCAAAAAGCAAAAATAATATTGTTTGGTAAATTATTCATCGGGAAGTTTAGGCACAGCTTTGGAAAAGTCAGGATTACCTCAGCCATATACGTAACCAGACTAAGCGTGATGTCTGCGAAGGCCTCGTGCAGGTAGCGACAGACAACATTAACCCAGGAGAAGGGGTCTCTGGTGTAGGAACGAGTCTTATACAGGGTCATCACATGGGCCAGGTGAGAGAGTTTAGCGTTCTTGTCTTTCTCTTCCAGACACACCTGGAGAAGACATCACAAATGATATAAAATACATGAACTATATATGCAGAGAGAGAGAATACGCAGACTGAAAGTGCTAGTAAATGCAGATGATCTTTTTGGCTCTAAATATCCTGTATTACTGTACAAACAACATCATGGAATATGATGATTTTGATTCTAGAAATACACATTTTGAAAGCAGAATTCCTTTGAGATGTTCACACTTAGTAGTAAATGATAATGTGGAGGGTGAGCTTTAAAGGATTGTGGAAAACTGGGAAGCAGGACACACCTGTGCAATCCTCTCAGCGCTTTCTTTACAAAACTGTGTAGGGTTACCAAAGTGTTGCACCAGGTGGGGCAGCAGGCACAGCACGTTCAGGGGAAAACCTGGAAAACAGTAGGATGAAAGGTACAGATACAGCACAATCTCAGACGCATTTCATTTTAAGCTACATTTTACCTCATAATTATTTTATTTATTCAAATATTTTATTTTATCAAAATTTGTGTCATCAAGATATGAGCTTCTTAGGTTATTTAGCCTTCACTTCAGTTCACTTCACTTAATGCTTCAGGTGTGAACAGACCTCAAGAATCTACAAGTATTCATTTTACCCACCTATAGCCTGTGACATGTCCACCACCTGCACTCGTGAAACTGGAGTGAGCTGACAGAACAGCTGCAGCGTAAGATCATTTGTGGCCGGTGAGGTAAAGCCCTTCAGGAGCAGCTGCTGTAGGCCAGAAAAGCCACTCCACCTGAGCTGGGCCTGGAGCTTCTCCAGCCTCTCCCTGTTCTCCTGCTGATCCAATGGAACCCGCGCCAGAAGTTTGTGAACCAGCCTCAAGGACATCTGATACTCGAACTCAAAGTCCGACTCCATGAGCGACACCGCCACCCAGAAGATGGTGGCGAGCAGGTTGGCGGGGTGACTGGAGTGGGAGGGGTCGGTCATGACGCTTGTGTCGGCGCGGGTGGAGCTGGATGACGTGCTGCGGGCGGAGCGGGAGAGACCCTGCTGGGTGCAGGCTTGGATGCGGTCCAGTGTGGCGCTGCGAGGCGGGTTGGCGGAGGAGTTTTCTCCGCTTTCTCCAAACTTCTTGGGGACGGAGTAGCTGCGCTGGTGCCTGTTGCGTTCGTTGGTCCCGCCGTCCTGGTGCATGTTCAGCTGCCCTGTGCTTTTACGGTTTGGGTTCAGTTTTCCACTCACCAGGAAATCTGGAGACGAGTCTCTGAAGAAACATTTGGGGTTTGGTTCATGTGTTAATGCTAATGTTGAACGATGACCAAATGTTTTGAGATGCCGTATTATGTAACTGTGAAATGTTTTTAAACGGCATGAAAGCATAATACAGTGCTCGAAATTCTCACCTTGTCAAAGCTGCCATCAGTTCACTGTTGTTCAGACATTCAGCCAAATTATCCACAACAGACTCTAGAGTTAGCAAAATCTCCATTACGTAACCCTGGAACACAACATAAATTCATTACATTTACATTTAGCAGACGCTTTTATCCAAAGCGACTTACATTGCATTATACTACACATTGATCACTATACACTGAGTATGTGCAATCCCTGGGATCGAACCCATGACCTTCGTGTTGTTAACGCCATGCTTTAACCACTGAGCTACAGGAAAGCTACAGGAAATTCAATTTCTATTACTATAGTTTTAATGTAAGTGTACGGTCATTGAACAGTGACATCAGAATCAAGTGTTCTAAAGATCCATACATTTATTGCATTAATGATATTCAACTTTTAGATTCCTACACACCTGTACTTCGTCCCCGTGTTCTCCAACAACCTCCACCAGGCGTGAGAGCAGGTCGGACACCGCGTGGGCAGAGAGGGGCTGTCTCAGGGCGCGGAAGATCTGGAAGGAGCGTCCGGCGTAATGACGCGAGGAGCTGCAGAGGGCCGTCTGCAAGGCGACGTCGCTCAGCTGATGCTCCAGATGAAAATCTAAACCATGACAGAACCCATCAACCAAACACTGCAGCACTGCTTTAAGATATGAATGTATCAGGTATCTGCCTGATACAATACCTGATTTGGACTCCTTGAACACAGAGACGACGTGTCGCAGGAAGTTAGTGAGCTGCTCAGCACTCTTGGAGTTTGGGTTTTTTGGTGTGATGTCCTCATGGCACCACAGCGGCCCAAAAGCCCTGAGTAAGGACAGGACAGCACTCCAAGCACTGTACCACCACCACCACCAGAATCACAAATACATCAACTACTGAGCCCTCAATTACTGCCTGACCCACTGACGTCTAGAAACGCCAAATAGTTTTGCTGGAGAAGAATGCAACCACTTGCATGTGTTTGCAAAAAAAGTATAAAATAACTACAGTGGAAACCAAATTGATTATTTTTATACTTTGGGTATACTTAGAAGGTGCTAACTATGTATAGCCAAATTGCAAAAATTACACTATGGGCATGTAAGCTTTGGAATACCCGTCCGCATATGCTTTTTTTACCTTTTGCGCTGATGAATACATTTATATGCGTTTTAGATTTTTCCAGATCATTCTAGAATCTTTCATTTATACAGGGCTCATGAGTATTCTTTCATGTAGAAATGAGAGCTGAGAAACATTTACATTGAAACAGCACAAACTCTCATCACTGCAGTACCTAGTAGTGAGGAACTCAATGAGCTTGCTGGTCTTCTCCTCTGACTCTGAAGAAGACTCATCCAGCTCCTCTAGATCAGTGGTGATCTGCGGCAGGTTTCCGATGCTTCCTCCCAGACTCACGCTGGAGGACGTGGAGGACGAGCTCAGTCCTGAATCTGCAACCGGAGAAGCTTGCCAGTCCCGCAGGAAGTCGAACCCTCCTGTTCAGACCAGAAAATGGTGCAATTATTATGCAATGTATATTCACAACATACAGTAGTGAAGATAATTTATGTGACTGTTCAATCAGTTTGTTTAATGCTTGGCTAACATTCTCTTAAGTCCTCTTTACGTTATCAAAAATGCAGTAAATTCTTGCAGTAATTTTAGTAGAACACTTTTAATGTTACATATAAAAACATAACTCCTAAGTAGTTAGTAGAACATTTTAAATGTTACAGAACTAAAATTCTTTTAAATAACTTTCTTATAGCCAAGCAATACAGTTAATACACCGACTAAAAAACTAGACGTTTTGAATGTTCGTTTTTGTTACTCAACAGAAACATTAGGAAAACATTATTACAACTTAGAATTGTAAGCTGGGTACACATCTGAACAGTTTTGCTTGCAGTATTATTGTGACTGTAGGCTTTGCCCTGGCTTTATATTGCCATTAGTTTTCGCTGCCGGTCAGCAAGATGTGCATATAAACCAAACACTATTAGAAAAAAGGAAACAAAAAAACGACTGACACCCAGGATAAAAGACAAGATGCCAGAAAAGTCTTACTTATCATGCAGACAGAGACCTGGCATGCTGCCCTAATTACCTGCCTCTCAGTGTCTTCTGTAGTCATATGACAAACAGCTGACAAAAATACTTCGAATTTTATGTCGCTTGGCAAGAAGTGAAATCCTATGCCTTGGGGTTTGGCTTAACTAATGTTACCTACTTCCTCTTTGAAAATACTCAACACAGTTCATAGTCTATACTCTGTCTTCCGGGTTGACAGAGCTGTGATACACTTTCAGGCTGGGTGTCAGTTGTTGTGCTTGAGTAATTATTTTTTTGAGCATTATGCTTGCATTGGAAGTTGTAATGATTTTTTAAAGGCAGTAATAGCATATTAAGTACCACTGAGGTAATTGAAGTATGGAATTCTGGGTAAGAACTGTACCTGTGTAGAGGTAGTCGGGCTGGTAGCTGGATTTAACAGTGAGGGTCTTGTTGTCACCGATTTCTCTGGTTAGTAACAGAACAGAGGCGATGACCTGGAAGTTGTTGTTGCAGGAGAGGGCGATGAGAAGATGCAGGAGTAATCTTTTGCTGTGCTCAAACACTTCCGGCCTATAGTGATCCAATCCTGAGAAAACAGATTCAGTGATTAAAGAGATCAAAAATCTTGTAACTTGTAACTTTTTAAAACATTCCACTAACTACTTTTGGAAAATTAAAATTATGTTAAAAAATGTTCTACTAACATTATTGCAAAAACATTTTTGATAACTTTTACAGAACATTAGCCAACGTTCCGAGACTGTTCCCTGTTATCTACGAATATACTCTGGGTTTCCACCCACTACATTGCATAACACAGCTAATACATAATTCACATTATTTTCACATTTGCAAAGAAAGGGGAGTGTGACACAGCATGCCTGTAATATCTTTAGCTGAAAAACAAAATATTACAGACACGGCTCTAGTCAAAGCCATCAGGGGAAACAGGTTGGTGGCAGCAGGTGCTGATGATATCACGAGTCTGAGAGCGATAAGCCACGAGCCCCAGCCCCTCTTTGTCTTTCATCACAGACATTTTTCACATTTCTGGCATTGTGGCACCGTGTTATTTAGACTGAGGTGAGTTATAACAGAGAACGTGGGAACTATATAGACCAGACATCTCAGAGCTATGAGATATGTCAGTGCTTTCTCACAGAGAGAGACTCAAACACACACGCAAACACATAGATCTGCTTTTCACAGTTAAATAGGTATACAATATATCATTCCGTCTGTCATTCCCAATTAAACATGTTTGAACAGGTGCACCTGTGTTTATTTACAAGACATGAGAATCTCAACACACGTTTTAATGATGTCAAACCTGACATGTCACTTTTTTTTTACATCTGAATACGATCAGAAATTAGTGAATAACATATTATCGGCTTTATGAACTGAGCTGTAAGAAAATTATTAACAATTCTGCACCTGTGTTCCATGAAAAAACAGCACAGGTTCGTACCAACATGACTGACAAATTAATGATTTTTTTTGAGGGGGGTTAACAATATCAGGGAAACTGTCTTGGGAAAGGAAGCAAAAAGCTGAAGAAATTACCAAGGAAGAGAGCATGCAGCAGCAGAGGCAGGTGCAGGGCCCAGTCCTCTCTCACGCTGTGGTCCACCACCATCTCTGTCATGAAGATCACGGCTATGTTACACCTGCAGACACACAACATAAGATCAACATGTTCCTCCCCCTTTTCCCTAACCAGACACCAGACTGTAGAATCAGCTGAAAAATGTGTTTATATTAAATAAAATATAGTTTATTTGACTGTTTGAAAACAACATCAGATGGGGGCAGACACATCTGTGCAGTCTTGGTTCTATGAATCACCCAATTAAACTTCCAGATCCATGAAATGACAGGCTGGTATGGACAGACAGGGCCTCATCTGGCTTGAGTATACGCAGAAGAACGCTTATTTTTAGCAAGCATCCCTGTTATGCAATTGTGCTCATGCTTTTAATAACGTATGAACCTCCGCCAAGAGTTTGATTTAGACTTCCTGTTCAGGTGTCAGTTTAAGTCTGACCAGATTTGATTCACTTGACAGATAGTTTATAAAAATCCCAAACACGCTCGCGGTACACACCCTGTGACGCATGCCTAACGGTCTGTACCTCACTCCCCAAAACCACTGACCGTCAGGGGGATACTGGTAAGAATCCTGTTGTCATGGTAACACAATAACAGTTCTTCTCTTGTGAACACAACAGAGTTGTGTTATAAAACGCTGCATTTTACTAACACAAGAAAAATTTATGGGGTTGGGTAAATATAATCTAGTCACTGAACATGAACAAAAGTGAGTCTGTTAAGGATGAGTCCATGTATGTCTGTGTAGATGTTGATGTGAGTGTTTGAGGCTAAAAGTAAAAGGTCAAACACAAAAGGAAAATAACATGGAGATTTAAGACCTTTCATAAATATTCTGTCTGAGTGAGTCTATATTAAAAGCAGAGGATGTCTGGAGTAGGGCAGGTTGGGCAGTACCTGTGTAGAGGTCCTCGTGGGGTGATGGTCTCAGGCAGATAGTCCACCAATGGGGCCCAACAGCCTCCATTGACAGGCATGGGAAGAGGCTGAGGTCTGTTACTCTCTAGTACACTGATTAACCAGGCGGCATATGGAGGCAGAGGGTCGTCTGTGAACACACAATAGCCATTGTAAAAAATACAGCTATTCTAAGGACACTAAGATAATATGTGCATTCAACCTAGTCCACATAGATAATAATAAATGAATATTTAAAATTGATTTAAGATTGAATTTTTCATTACATTAGAAGTGAAACACTGAGGTATGATAAGAGACATGTTACACTTGCACAGCTATGGAGTAAAATGGTTGCCTAGAGCAACAGTCCGTTTAGCAGTCATAACACAAAAATACTGAACCACAGAATGTTAAAATTGACAAATCAGAATTAAGTATAAATTCTTAAGAGCTGATTTAAAATCTTCTAGTTTTCTAAACAAATCGACAAATCTTCCATCTGCTCTCTTAAGGAAAAAATTGCTGTCACTTCATATAACTGTCAGTGTAATGAGTTCAATCAGCCAATCACTGATCTCGAATAGAGCTGCCATCTTGTCATCCATCCTTCAGCTGTCATAGTAGCCACACCCAACACACATGGATTCACAATTTGCTGGCATGCACATACAGTATGTGAGAATGCATGAATAAAGGCACGCAGGCACACATACTTGTGTTCCTGATCAAGTACAGAATTTCTTACAGATACACACCCTAGTGAGCATGTTATGAATTATTGGTACATGTGCATCAAATGTCACATGTACTGTTATCAGCTGTTAAAAATCTGCAGCCGTAGAACAATCAGTGTAAATGGATCCTGAGTCATGTGTCAGTCTGTGGATTGACAGCTGTGAACCATCTGTTGCTCTGATCTGACGGTAATCTATAAAGCTTAGAGGTGCAAACAGAACTCAAATTTCTGTTCATCTATGAGCATTCTCTGTACAGTAGTGTGTCTCAGCCAGGGGGCCGGGGCAAACAAGGGCCTCTTCCAAAGGGGCCTCAAGATTAATTAAAATGATTTGAAATAAGACAAGCATTCAAATTAGCAGCAACTCAAATTCAAATGCGAAACATTTCTTAGCGTTTGGTTATTTTTATCATGAATATACATCTTACTTCAGCTTTAGAATATGATATTGGATTGAAAGTGTGATTGGGCGGGGATTTAAATTTTGTTGTGAACAATAAGGGGCATTTAAGTTTAAAAAGCTGAGATGCACTGCTGCGGAGGTCAGATGCAGGGACTTACGTTTCTCCTCATCGTAGGATCCTCCTGAGCTGTTGCTGTATCGTGACTCAAGGCGGTTATGAGCGCGGGCTGCGTTACTCAACCTGAAGAAGCAAACAGTATTAGCAGTAATGCTCAATCAGCAGTAAAGTCAGTGATAACACAAACGTATGCATTTATATACACCGATAACACAGAAAGCAACACGTACCTCTCCTCATTCTCTCTGGTTATCTTTGCCTCATTGCTCTCCTGGAAGTTCTCGTGCCCGGCCACAACTGTGTTACTGCTGGACGTTGTGCCTTCGTAAACAAACAAAAACAATCATTAATGATATACCATCACCTAAACATCACATTTTTTTCATGTCATACACAGCAGCTGTGGATAAACAATAATAGCGGTCCATTCAGACACTGCACAAACGGGAAGTGTGTGTGTCACCTGAGGCCACGATAGAGGTCTTGTTGCTGGCGACGAAGCGGTAGAACGGAGGGTTGTCACAGTGCAGCACCACCGGGTTCACGGGGTCCGTCTGCTGGAGCTCAAAGAGAAGTTCCTCCATGGTCTGAATGGTGTTGTTTCGACACAGATATATCACCACTTTCTTGATCTGGGAACGGAAAGTTACCGGTGAAAAATGCAGTCTGTTCAAAGACCTTCGAAGACGACCCAGATGGAAACAGTGAAACAGTGAGTCAGGTGCTGTATGGGTGTTGTGCTTACATATGGCAGCAGTGTGGTGTCACTGCTGACTCCGCACAAGCTTATGAGGAACTGCAGCGTTATTCTGAGGTTGTTGCTCCATTTGTCATTAGCCACGAGAGCGTTCCAGGTGTTCTCCATCTCAGGACCTGGGACCTCATCTCCATACTGTTGATAAAACATACAGAAAACAAATATAATGTATAGACTTTTAAAGGGAAGTATTCTACACGTGTGTCCACCTGTAGTGGCGTTTCTGGACTTAATTAACGTGTGTTGTTTAGTCATTGACATGCAAATATGGGCGATCGTATGTTAATATAACTGAACTCAGGTAACATCTTTTTACAGGAAGTGCTCTCTTACATATAGTTATTGTTCAGTCACGTCTAATGCAGTTTATGAATGAGACGTCTACGCGAATCAGTCCTATATGTTCATAGTTACCTTTGCAGTCATATACATGAGGTTGTTGAGAACCAGTGAGGTGGCCTGCAGGGATCCCCAGCCGTTGCCCTTGAGTCTGTGGGTGATGCCCATGCTGTCGCCCTGCTCGCGGGTCTCTTCCTCTGGGGTGCACGGGCTGGAGGTCGGGGGTAGCAGTCCTGTGTCCACCAGCTCTATGTTGTTGAGCCACGGCAGCAGGTAGGAGAGCATGATCTGTCTCCCGTTAGGATGAGTGGTGGAGAACCGCTGGCTGATCTCTGAGTGTGAGAAGTTAGCATGGGTATGTGAGTGTGTGAGTCTTTTGCACATAGGTGTTTATGTGCTCTTGGTGGAACAACAGTTTGGTGAGACATCAAAGCACCTGTCCAAGTCCTCAGTATACTCACAGCAAAGTTCCTGTTTGTTAATTGCTCTGGGATTATAGACTGTTATATACTGTTAGAGAAGATTTAGACACCTCCCGCTGCTGTGAGTGGTGTTTTAAAATAATATTTAAATAAGGGAGTAACAAATGTCCCCAAAAAGGTGTTTGGTTTAAAGTAGGCGGAGCCACAAGTCACCCATTTTTATGTCATCGTCTTAAAGCTGTATTAACTTAGCTCTGTTAACATATTTTTATGAAATATCAGTTACTGAGCAAGTACATAACAGATCAGTGTTCAGAATGTTAACATTACCTGAGAAGAGCGGCAGGGTGAGCTCGGGATACATGCAGGCCAGCTGGTTTGAGAGCCGTGAAAGAGAGACGCTGTATAACGGAGGCAGAGGACCGTGTGTGCCATACAGAATATTTCCTGATTTCTGCCCCACAATTCTCTTTGAGTAAACAGACAGCCTGGACTCCAGAACCTGTGACACACAGACAAAAATTACATGTTGTAATATGTCTTGAAAATTTGTTAACTCAGGTATGGTGCGCAGATATATTCTTATGGGACAAATGCCATTTATCATAAAAATGATCCATCCAAGATTATTATTAATCAGTTTCAGGAGAAATAATCCTCCCATTTTGTGTTCTGAAGTCAGGTACCTGCATGAGCTGCATGGATATCTCATAAATCTCTCTGCTGGTATCAGACGACTTAAACAGCACCAGGTTTAAAAGGGTCACAATGTCACATGGATAATTCCTGAAATGAAATTTAGAAATCGGTGATAAAATAAATATTTCACATTTTAATTCCTAATAAACTAAGTAAAAGATTTGTACGTTTTTTGTGCTGGAATTACAGGCATGATGGCAATGATGATGATGATGAGGACGATGAAGGTTTTCTAACCTGCTTCCACACACGGTGGCGATAGCTTTGAAGCATCCTGATGCCAGCTGGTATGATCCCGTGAAGCAGCGATCAACAGCCCAGTTAAACAGATGAACCTGATCTGGATTCAGTTCCAGGAGTAAAATAACCACCTCACAACCCAGACGATGCACCTGTTAGCATAAATAATGATGAAAACATGATGAAATGAAATGATGAAAGTGTTTTGATTTGTTCTTTTCAAATAATGAATTTCAAATAATGAAATGACAACGTTAATCCTTCCAGCTAGTCATTCAAATTGTAGGCCTACTTCTAAAACGTTTAAATAACCAAAATGAATCACTATTTAAGCTGTTGGCAACCCAGAATCTATAAAGCTAATAAAGCAGAGAGGCTTATATGAGAAAACGTTCACAGGCTGATCCTGACAAAATTGCTTCTAGTCCTAATGACCAGTTTTAAACCTGATGAAAAGTGACTCTAAAATTCAAACAGGAAGGCTGTTTAATACCAACATTATTAAGACAAGTGTTCCAGCTGTATAAAAAGTGACATCATGCTTACCCGGAGATCATGGCAGGCTAAGATATTGTCCAGCCACTTGTAGAGATATCCGTCAGTAGACAGCCCCACATTGTCAAACACAGGGCCACAGCACAGCACTGCTGACATAGCCTAATGTGAAAACAGCACACACACACACACACACACACACAACTTGACATCAGTTTGTATTCTAACACAAAACAACTGTGGCTCCTAAATAAAAAAAAACTTTTAAAAATATCTGTGCCAAAGTGTATGGCATACCTCAAAATTATTTTTAGAGTCCTAAAAAAGGTCTTACATATGTTTACTGAACACTTAAGTCTTACACACAGAACTCTTCTTTCTAACAGGGCTGATTCATTGTGACACACAGAAAAAGCTTTTCACACCTCCTACAAAAAACAGCCAGAGCGGTGGTACCTGCCAATTCCATGCCTGTTTGGACAAAGAAGCTGCAGAGAGCTTGGGAAATTTTCCACAAGACACTCTGCACTTGTTAATAGAGCACACAGGTACTTTCCAGATTAGATTTCGGAAGTTTCCAATAGATTTAGTGTCATGACTGTATCATTTTTTCCCTCCGCTGGCAGGAGTTGAGAGACAACCGGCGGTGTACTCAACTGTGACGATTCTCATCTTAACAAACCGTCCCCTGTTCTCTTAAATTCTGAGACATGTATATGCCAAGCATACAAGAATAAAGAGGCTTTTATTACAGGGCCTATCTTAATGTGCGGCTGATAAAATGCCTTACTGGTGATTCTCCAGGATCTTAAAGAACAGGAGGAAGTTCACTGAGAATCAATTGATGCTTGTGTTATTTTACTGACCAGCTGATTAAATGATAATAGGTAATGGTTTACCTTCAGAGCACAGTACTGGTAACGTGTGATCTGGTGGTTGCGGTCGCTATAGCGATCCAGAGGTGTGAACATGACGCTGAAGGGTCCCGCCCACTGGCTGAAGAGAATGAAGAGGTGATGCCTCAGACTCTGCTGAGGGAACAGCAAACGTCTGTTGTGGACTAAAGAGAAAAACACATGAAGGAGATTAAGAGAGGAAACAAACACTATTACATAAAGAAGCATTATTTGAATGAATAAGACCTGTAAGATAATAAGATCTGTCTTCCAGTCAACAGCTCTTAAAAAACATTTCTTTCATACCATTTCATAGTCTACAGAACCCTCCTCCATGACAAATATAGCTTTTGTGCTACAGGAAGGTTCTGTGGATTATATGTTCTTTATGAAACAATACAGCCCACCAAAAAACCTTTTAGGAACTTTTTATTTTTTTAAATAGTCTCTTTTATTTCACAAGATAAAAAGTGTATCACAATGATTTTTCTGAGGTTGCTTGGTGGTACGTGTGTCAGAGGGGATGTTGTGTCTTGCTGCTTTGAGGACTCTTGGTCAGTCAGCAAGTATTAATCAGAGCCAGTCCAGTTCTATTCATAGCTTTGCTCCTGGGCCCTTAATAAATGACTCACCCTACTGAACCTTCGAACAGACGGCATCTTTGGACAACCTTATCCACCAAGAACCATATAACAATGGCTATATTATTTCAGCTTACCTCACCCGCTCTCATAAATTATGTTAATTTTATACAGTATTTTGAGCTTTTAAACAATGAGAGAGATACTAATGAAATCCAAGAGCTGTAAAGAACTAGTAGTAAATTAAGGATAATCTGTGATGGATACCTGGGACACATTGGATGAGGTTGGCCACCATTCCACTAAAATGAGCTCTCATGTCTTTCAAAATGTCCAGCTCTTTGTCGTTCTCTGCTTCCAAGAGCATCCGAGTCAGATCCACATACTCCAGGAACAGAGCTCCTAAAGCCAGCGAATCTCTCTCTAACGCCCCATTAGTACTGCAGAGCAGAACACACTGAATGGAGCAGGTGGAGAAGACCCCCCCCCCCTTATTCTTCAACGAAAGTTCAAAAGCTTATTGTAAAAGAACATTGGTTTGAAAGTTAAATCCAGGGTTTGCCTACTGAAGAACATAGAGCAGGTCTGAGACCAGCAGACAAGTTCACCTGTCACTGATGACCCCTGAGTCAGCCAGAAGCTCAAAGATCCTTAACAGCTGCAGTCGAAGCAGATCCCTGCGCTCTCTCCTCTTCTTATTCTACAGAGACAGAAAAGTTTATATGTAATCACAGTATTGTCTCTATAATTATTTATTCATTATTGAGAAGTCAGACTCGAACTTGTGTCGCCCACGTAAGCACCACACCTCCACTGCACCACAGATCCAATAATGCATGCTGTTAACTACATATTAAACATCATTGTGAGCAGTGGAACTGTTCCCTCACCTCAGGTCTTCTCTCCAGAGCTTCTTTCATTAGAGGATGGAGCTCCTCCACCAGCTCTCTAATGAAAACAACAACATACGGTACACAACAGTCATGAAAAACACTCTTACTTTAAATAAAGAATAAAGACTGAAGAGCTTTAACTGTAAAAATTAAAATGAGATTACTGCATTATTTAATAATATGCATACTTTTTACACAAGTTTAACCCAATTTACGATAAAGTAATATTGATATTTTCTTAATTCATGTGTCTGGATGACATTCCATTAAATATACTGTGCAAGGAAACACCAGCAAAATATGGTCACTTCAGAGCAACGGGAATGACAGAATGAATGGAATGAAAGTCATCAAGTGATGTTTAACACACAACTGCTACTCTTGTCATTCACTGTTGTCAAACACCTCACATTTTTTACAAACGGCTCACTTACTGTTTGTAACAACAGACAACTGGAGCACCCAGACACGGAAGGTTTTGATATGACTGCTCTAAAACTATGACATTACCTACAGCTATTAAAAGCTACAGACTTTGTTTGGAAATTACAAATGACACATCAACAAGACCCCATAAAATATTTTTTTCCTGTTTTGACATAAGGCCATGTTTTAATACCCAATAGGCTTTAGTCACAGGCTTTTGGTAGGCTTTTGGTTCACAGTCACAGCTGTGAACCATGACATTCTATTTGCTAGTCGATCGCATGTGGTATTAGGGGGAGGGACATTCTAATTCTTTAGAGCATTTGATTGGACAAAAATCTGTGTAGTGCAAGATGAGTCATCAATATTTTTGGTTCATTTACCCTGAATAAAAAGACTTCATCATTTAGGTGTATACTAGTACATGTACTATATGCTAAATTGCATTTAGATAGTATATACTGTATAGGTTCATGCATGTATGTATCAAATATTACCTGAAGACAAGGGAGTTTGTTCGCCCAAAACCAAGGACCAGAGACTCAGTGATCTCTAAACTCTCAGATCTCATGAGAGGAACCAGCTGTTTCAGGAGCCAGGCCACCGATGGTGTGCCTATAACCTGATAATACACACACACGCTCAGTCAGTGACACAAACACTTGACACAAGTTGTTAACGTCCAAACATCACAGTACTGACTATACTTATGATTTCTCATCTACCTTATTATCATAGGTGACGCTACCATCAGGTGTGGTAGCCATGATCTCAGGTGTAGAAGCTCTCAGATGACCTGGACTCATGATGCTGGGTTTGGCAACTCCCAGGCACAGGATCAAGTAATTCCTCCACAGCGTCACATAGCTGTCGGCTGGACCTGGTGTGTTGGTCTTTTTGGCATAAACTGGACTGCTGCAGTGGGCCAACCAGATAAATCAATTCACACAATCATCTCAACACTAATGCCTATTGTTGCCATGCATTTTTCAGCACGCTTTTAATTTTTCATGCAACTTACAGTCTGCATACATATTTTTATCAGTTAGTCTGTTCCTGGGATTCAAACCCATGACCTTGGTGTTGCTAGTGCAATGCCCCACCAGTTAATATCAACACCAACATCTATTCTTGCCACGCTTTTTTCAAACAAACCCAAACATTTCTGCATTTTTTTATTTTTACATTGCATCATTTTGTGTGTTCCTGGGATTCGAACCCATGACTTGCCATGCTCTACCAGTTAAGCTACTGCTGGTCCACGCATGCAGAGCATAAGAATACTCACTTTGGGTCAATGAGAGGCATGAGCAGCTGTAGGCGTGTGAAGGCGTAGGGCCAGGCGTAGCTGAGTGCTGTGGAGCAGTGCTTTGGGAGGTGCTCGGGTCTAAGGAAGCTATAGAGGCACAGCACCCAGGGGTCCTTCACAGACTGAGCAAAGATCCATACGTGAGAGGGGCTCTTTACATCATAGTGGCTGTTAACCAGGCGGGCGTTCCACTCCACCAGCCACTGCAAGTCCACGTGATGACTCAAGGGTAAGGTGGCCTTTCCAAAACACAGGATTTAATCGTTGACTTGCAGCACATTAGCATACAGGTACCCACACAGAAACATCTACAGAGTTAATGGGGAAAACTTACAGACTCAGAATGAGCCACATGAACGAAACTCTCCAGCACGCTGGGGGCCAGTTGGTCCATAACTTCAATCATGGGCTTCTCGTCATCCTGAAAGAATCAAACAAATGTCAAATTGCTTGTGTTTATACACGAACAGATCTGGTCTTGATTAGTTCAGCATTAAATACCATCTGACTGCTTGTGCACAAATGGTGACTGATGAATCCAGCTGGTCACATGACATTAAAATCAGTAAATATACTTTAATGCAAACCTAATGAACTAGAACTCAAACAAAGCTTTATTCTATTCTGGTCCGGTCCAGTCCTGTCTAGTCCGGTTTGTTAAGTCCAGTTTCATTCTAATTTATTTAGCTTTTGCCTCACCTCAGCTTGTCCAATGGTTGTAAACAGGCAGCGTATTTCTCGAAGGACGGACACGGCCAGTTTGCGGGTGCTGGTTTGGCAGGAGCACAGCAGCAGCAGAGCCAGACCTTCCACAGCGTGCAGCACTGTAGAGTGAGGACTGCGCTCAGCCGGCAGCCTGGAGCTCCCACTGCTTTGACCTCCCATCTGAGGAGAACAAATATAAACACATCATCACACACATCCAGATGAAGTGTGAAGCCAGTGGCCAGTGAATAGAAACCCTTTTAATGTCAGACTTTCTCTTAGAAAGCACATACTGTGTATTATAATGTTGATACGATACCTCTGAGGAGCGTTTTCCGGGCGGCTGGATGGCAAGCCTCCACTGCGCGAGGAAATGCAGCAGCAGTTTTACCGAAGAGTCCTGCAGGCCCTTCTGCGTGTCCTGCACCTCACGCAGCAGGAAGTTGGTGTACCCGAACAGAACATCTTCCCGCCAGTCAGAGAAGTCCAACAGCAGGCTCTGCAAGGAATTCTGGGCAATGAGTCTGAGCTCATCATCCATGTGGACCGTCAGCCTGCAGAGCGAGAACAATTAGTGACAATTTCTTACATACCCCAAAGGAATATTGAGATTAACGGCAAAAACCTGCACACAAAGGCGTGTTAATGTGTAGAGTGAATTAAGTCAATGTTTTATTGCAAGGTGTGTTGTCAAACTCTCCACTAGAGTTTCAGAAAGGAACTCAAAAAATATCTGAATCAGATTTGCCAAATAAGAGATCTTAATATGCACTCAAACAATTTTATTTGTGTCTATTTTTATCTCTACTAAGGAATTTTGAGGCAACATCTGAAATAGTTAATAATTGATGGAATTGAGACATCAGTAAAGTCTCCTGAGCTATGGAGAACATCCTCCTGGGTCTTACCTTGCCAACAAATCGATGAGCTCAATTTTGGATAAGCCATCTGGCAAGATACGTGGAATGGCTGCGACGCAGGTTCGAAAGAGGTCGATCTTTGGCTTTCTCTCGCCCCTGGCCCGGAAGAGAGAAAAAGGGTGTGTTATGTAGAAGTAAATATAGAGACAGAAAACCATGAGGAAGTAGAGAAAAGTAAGAGGCAGAAAATGGCAGTCTGTCTTAAGACATTACCCTCTCACAGACCACTTAGGGGTACAAGTCTTTGCATGTAATGAAAGGTATTTCTAATGCATGTCTGTTTATTCAAATGGTCCAAACAGTTCAGTCAACTCTTTATTCAACTACAAACTTAGTATCCAAAATTAGTTCTATTAACATACATTTTATTAACATGCATTAATATACATGAACGTTTAGAATTTGCAATAATACCACATTTGTAAAGCTGCGTTTAAGCAGTGCAACAAGCACTATATAACCGAACTGAAAAAATTAACAGGGTGTGTGGGCGATATGTGACTCATGAGTCGCCCGGCGATGAGCTTTTACATCATCCACTCATGATACACTGAGATGAAATAATCGCTGGAGAAGAGTCAGAAGAAGCGCTTACGTGATCATGTCCTCTGGCTCCTTGTTGAGCATCTGGGCGTTGGTGAGCATCATGCAGCGGCCCACTTCCTTGTCCAGGTGCCTCAGGATGTTGTCAATGGCTTTCCTGACCTGTGAGTAATACAGTGCCATACCTGCAGAGAAAGATGAAAACAAGCCATATCTCAACAACACAACCCTCAGAGACAGAGATAAAGAGGCTTTGCTGTGAGCTTAGAGGACTGACCTATAAGTTTGGCCTCTTCCTCAGTTAGTGTTTTGCTGAGGTAGGTTTTCTTCTTCTTCAGTGTGTTGCCAGAAGGTAAAGTGGCTCCTGTGTTTGGCATGGGCGGCTCACCATCCTTCTGCTGGAGGTTATCAGCGATGACGAGGAACGCTCTCAAAGCGATATTCATTCTCTGTTCACACAGCAAACAAAACTGTTTATTCCTCTCACAAACAGTAAGATTCAACACAGAGTGTGAATAGGTTTGGCTATAACTGTGAAGGCAATGTTTTTTGTTTTATCTATGAGAACCGCTCCACGAGAGGTCCTTACCTCTGGGTTTAGACTGAACGCTTTGGCGGATTTTCCAACGCTCAGCAGATCGCAAATGATCTCCTTCATTGCAAAATCCAGTCTTTCCTGCAGCCAAGAGCGATATATGAAGGATACAAATCAGGCATAAATGGGTGTAATATAATACATCCATTAGATATTCACAAAACGTATGTAACCCAGGCATAGTTATGAGTGCATCTGAATCTATAGTCATATTTGTGCGATCAAGGACACACCTGTGCAATAAACTGAATGATCTTGACAAAGATGTTAAGAGGCATGTCTCTGGGGACAACGCTCCTCGAACCCTTGGGGAACAGTGTTGATATGATGGAGGTGAGGCGGCTGGAGAGAAAAATAAGGGAAAAGATAACGATCATTTTAATGGAAACACTGTTGAAATCAATTCAGCATTGTCACAATTAACAGTCAACATAATTATCTCTTATTCATCATCATTACTGTCAGTAATCAATTGCATTTTGGTTTTGTACCTTTGTGTTGCAGTGTTGCTTTCACACTTGATTCGGATCATGTAGACCCACAGCAGCCGGTATAGAGACTCAAGCGCCACCCGGGCCATTTTGTGGTCTTTGTTCTGCAGGAAGAGAACTCTTATGTCACATCCTGTTATGTTTTTGTGATGCAGTCTTTTAGCTATTAATGGTGCTTGTGAGAACAAGGCCATATTATTTGAACAAGGCCATAACACTAAGTATTAACCCTAACTATTCCTACACCACGTAAGCTAAAAATCGAATGTACTAAAGGAGGGGCTGATCTGACGGAAGGCCAGTAAGCAATCATCTAGTAACACCTTAGCAACCAGCTACACCAAAACAACATGCTAACGATCACTAATGACACCTCAGCAACCACACAGCAATGCCCTGGCAACTACACACAACCTAACATCAAGTTTTGAACAGGCACTTTTTTTTCAGAAATCGTAGAAGCATATTTACCTTTTATTTTAATCATATCCACAATTTGCAATGCATTTTTTAAGTCTGTTGTGAAAAATATAATCTCTTCCTACTTTTAGGTTTTTACCTTTCAGCCAAAAGTGGGTAAAGTATTGAACTGTCTTATTGGAATTGTTTTATTTCTACAGCTTTTCCCTATCATCTATCAGACTATCTGCGGGAGACTAGCTCACTGTGAAAGACTGATTGACAGATACAGAGAGATGACAGCAATTAGTTCTGACAGAGTGACAAAACAAATGAAGATGACGGAGGTGTGTGTGTGTGTATGTTTGCACATACTACATAGCATTTAGATTCTCACTGTGCAGTGCTAGAATAGCACAGATAGCAAGAGTTAGTAAATGAGATGCGAAATTTTGCTTTGAAATCCTGCACGCAAAACTGTTTTATGATTATGCCTGTGTGTGTGTGTGAGGTTCAATAGCGATGAAGCATGGTGTCAAAACTTTACTGCCTGAGGGAATTTCTGTTCTGCTCAATTTTCTTGTTTTTACTGTAAAACTGTCTTTCCGTCATTCTACCTCTCACACTCCCCGCGCAGGTACAGAGGCTGGAGCGCTGGGTACACAATGTACCCTGAGATGATGTTAGAGGCTTGTCCTGTCCTACCGGCCTCCCCTTCAACCAAACACAACATTACACAGATCTGCTAGCCTCCCTCTGCATGTCACACATTTTTAACATCTATTTGCTCGCAGTTGCTGCGACTTGACATGTCTGTGCACTTGACTGATGAGCTCCACTGATTTAAACACAACTATTTCCCATCACAAGAACCTCCAATCACATGGTTCTTACAAAACAACCCAGCTAACAGGGAACGTTCTCAGAAAGTTCACTCATCTTACGTTATATAACATGTATCAAAAAAGTCATTTTTAAGTTGTTAGTGGAACGTTTTAAAAACATTACAGAGTTCTTTAAAAATGTTAATATAACCCCCCACAAATGCAAGCTTTGTGTTCTCAGAGACTCACTTTGAGGTTGGACAAGCAGTTATTGAGGAAGACGTGCCATCTGTTGAGGAAGATTTGTTTCTGGCTCACACACAGCAAACAGGTCACCAATGGATACAGAGCCTGCAAAAGAAACTAATCAATATAATGCTGATGGTATCGGTCCATAACAAGAATTATGTAATGCAGTGACTAAGCAAAGAGGGGGAATCAATGCTCTTATAAAATGTCATAGAGTTTGTGTTTACAGAGTTTTGTGGTCACTCTGACCACCAGAATTTTCTGCTTGATACTAAATTGCTAAATAATTGCTAAATACTTAAAAACAAACAAATCACCCAAAGTTGTGCTTTTTAACAAGAGTGTCAACCCACCCAGTTTCACACAAATACAGGACAATGAGTTTCTGTTTGTGTAAACATGTAAAACCCAAATAACTGCAAAACATCACAGGGAGTAAAAATATGTCGGCTATGAGCCAATTAGATGCAGCTCCCTTTGTTGTTTACACCCAAGACCCAGAAAAGCGTGTGAGACTTGCCAGTGAGTGTTTCTTCCTGGACGACAGGTCTAAAGTCGTGTCATACAGCGTATCTACGAAGTTCCTCAAGCAGGGCACGTTCACCTCGTTCTTTACCGACTGGACAGACAAGTCACATTAAGACTGAATACGATTTTGGGCGTGAAATAGATAATATACAATATACAATATATATAATACATAATTTGTGTTTGCATGCTTCCTACCAAAGCGACTTGGAATACAGTAAACCGGTTTATAATGAAGTCATTTTTATTGCAATTTACTGTACACTGTTTTAACGGTAACATCTTTCAGAGACAGTTGTACTTACCGCCGCCACGGGGACGAGTATCTCTACGAAGAGTCCGGCCAGAGAATGTTTAATATCTTTATCTTTCACTTCTGAAAAGTATTGAGCACACTCCTATAAACGCATAACAATAAAAGTATGTTTAAATGCGCAGAGAGAGCTTCTCATTTATCTGTATGCATTGAGTGACTTATTTCTGAAATAAAGCAGAACACTGTGTACCTGCATAAACTGGAACGAGGCTTCGAAATCTTCCACCGGGTACATCTTAATGCGGAAGAATTTGACCCCCATAATGAGGCTGATGGTGCTCTGGACCACATATGGGCTTTGCTCTTTCTGCCTCAGCTCCTTTAACTCGGAAATAAACTTCTTCCTCACTGCAGGAAACCTGGGAACGTTGGGATTAAGATGACAAAATCCGCAACACACAGCACACAGACTGTTTTATGGTTTGATTGCTGAAATTTTAAACTAGCTTATAAGATTTAACCATAATCTGGTGCATGTTTATCTAGATTTGGGGGGGATCTACACCAGGGTTGCCAGGTCTGCATGAGAAAGAAAGTCATAACTGGCCAGAAAAACCACACAATACCAAAACCATTTATAGGCCTATTGTACTATATAAAATCATTAATCAGCAAGTTAAACCCTTAGACTTCTACATGTAGCACAAAAACTACATGTGGCAACTTAAAAATCTTGGACTTGGCAACCCTGGTCTGCACTAAAAAGCCTCCAAGAATGTGAAGTTTTGGGACAATCCATGTGTTAGCGGTAACGTGACCATCTGCCAGAGAAAATATTAAAATCACTCGTCTAAACAGTGTCAAATCCTATTAACACCATCACTCTGCACCAGGTTTTGCATAAAATTTATGAGCCAGAGATGAATACAGATCTAGTCATTAAACACATCTCCTCAGCTCTGTAGATTTCCATGTATCATTCACAAAGTTATCACACACACCCCCACCCTTGTTTGTGTGTAACATATTTTGGGTAATCTGATAATATTCTGCAAAATGAGTGTGTAAAGCATTTAGACATTAAAAATCACAGAATGACATGTATGTTTGCATGTGTAGGGATTGCTTGTGTGTTTGTGAGTTAGCACTGAGTCGACAGAGGAGAGATCTTTAGCCTATATTTAGAAGGGCATCTAGAGGGAGAAATAAGGGCTCTCCTCTCTACATAAGTCTAAATGTTTGTTTTAGGTGAGCTACAAGTTGACTGGCAATTTTCCCACACAGGCTAATAAAGAAACCTCATCAATTTGTACTGTAAATACACACTGTACACACTGTTGAACTGAATTCTGCTATTGATCTTCTCTCCAGCTCTAAAACAACACACCGACATTCATTAGTCTTCTATCTACAGAAATCATGTACACACACCAGAACTTTCAAACTTCTTATTACAAGCACAGACTCAAACATTCCTCACACTATTAAATACAGAAAGAGGCCATTACTGACAGAACTGGTGGCTTCATTTTGATAGGGAGAGACTCCATTTTGGTGTGACACTGATGAAGCTTCATGTGAACACGACTAGACATCTCGTCTATCAGGGTAATGGCCTCCCATTAGTGCCTCATCTAACACTAGACATTCTGTCACAGGCGTAAAAATGGTGCCATCATTTTAAGCTCAAAACCAGGTCGCCTACGTCAACATAAGTCATGGTAACTAGAGCTTCGTTCCTCTACTGAGTTTTAGAGATTTGGGTATTCTATTACAAACAAATTGATGCAGAACTGACCAACTGCACACAGCCCGGTAGCTAAATATGTATTTTACTGGATTATAGCTTCTTTTATTTTGAAAAAACAATCCGTTATTTAGCTGCAACGAAAATGTATTAGCATGACGCTAATGCCTGTGCTGTGTGACAAAGTATCAAGTGAAAAAAAATCTCGTAAGTGTGAGATTATCTGTGAGCGTTAAAAGTGACACACAATGTAGCATTTTGTTTTGCTTCTCTTTTTCTGCATTGCAATGTGTTGCCAGGACTTAAAAATCATGCTTAACGCATTATATAGTATATTAAACATCAAATACAATCTGATTGGCTGGGAGTTTGTTGCTATATGCAACTTTTACAAATTATGTTACCTGGACTGAGCCACGACACCAACCACCTCAGCATACAGATCGGCCACTATGTGCATGTTGGTAGTGTTGGGTCCAAGATACCTGCAGGACACAGAAATCATCAATTGTCCCCATCTGAGGCTCTTCTGCAGAACCAGTCACATTTATCCACATCCCCATTTACAGTGTGCAAGTGCTTGTCTAGTACAAGTAAAAATGTTTATCAGGCAGTTTTACTCATGCACATAGATGCAGGATGACAATGCAGGAAATAAGTGAGATGAAGCATTACCCCTCTTTGTACTTGAAGTGCTTGAATGCCAGGTTAATGACTTCCTGAATGAGGCCGTCCAGAAGAGGGTGGAGAGGGATCTATAAGAAGAGAGAGAGGGGGGGTGAGTGAGAGAAAGACAAACCATATGAATTTTTAAAGATGATGACCACAATGCATTTGTTATTGTAATTGCAGTTCTAAAATTCAAGCCCAAACTATCAACTTTTTAGCAAACAACACAGTGTTTTAAATATCTAGTATATATAAAATAATATATATATTATAAAAATTGCAGCGGGTGGGCACGCGTTCATTTATAACCTACCTGTTTTAAAACCTCTATAAGAACCAGTGAGAACATAAAGTCTATTGCTAAATCCCGCCTCTCCATCAGATAATCTTTCTGTTGCTCATCACTGGAAGTAACAGAGAGAGAGAGAGAGAGAGAGAGAGAGAGAGAGAGATCAACATTTTAATATACAACATTACAAACATGCTTCAGCAGTTCAATGAGAGCCTAAAACTGAAGCACAGTGATCAAATCTATTTGCCAGTAGTGTATTCCATCAGCTTGTTTAAAAATGACCACAGGAGAACAACCAGCTGATGATACAAACCTCATTAATGCAATTGTTCAGAAACAGCTGATCTTCACACCCCTCAAGCAATTACTGGCAAAATATCAGAGACACAGTGCAGCCTCAAGCACTCCTAAAGAAGTCTGATTATATATTACATTTCATCAGATGAAAGCCAAGCTGCCTAATGATAGCCATTAATCATACACTGCTATCTGCACTGCTAGATGAGACATCAAAAAACACACAAATGCACACGTGCACAACTGCACAGACAGCCATTAACATACTTATGCAAGGGACGTTAAATCAGATTATACTGAGGCAGACTTGTGGCAGCGAGACCGGCAATGAGTCATTGAGCAATGAGATGTTGTGATGCACTACAAACATAATAGATCCATAATGGGTGAGCAAAACGTGACAATAGTTTTATTAGTTTTAAATAGTTTTTAATTAAACAAATCTGCTTTGTTTGTAGCACAATGTTTTGGTCAAACATAACCAAAAAACAACAACAAAATAATAGCGGAAGGTAAGAAATAGTAAACTACACACAACATCCATATCAAGTTATGCAAAATTATAGAAGCAAAACTAAGTACAATTTCACAATACAAATGATTAAATAGTCATTTTCAGAGACTGTGAAACCATGTGTTAGGCATGTTCCAATAGTTACATTTTTTAAAAATGTAACTGCAGTAGCTGAGAAAACATACTTTTTGGACTTGGTGTTTGCACGTGGGCGGTACTCATGAGACTCGTCTTCCAACCCGTTCTGCCTCTTATACCAGTCGAACAGCGTCCGCAGGATGGAGGGAAGACAGTACTCAGCGAGAGAGCTCATTGTGCTGATCAGCTGTGAAAAACATAGAAGAAACTAGAATGTAATGAAGAATGTAAAGAAGTTCCTAAGACTATGATTACTGCATACAGTGTAGTGTAGTATACCATAAATAATGATAAAATCTGCATACTACGCAAAGTACACATACTTCAAGTATGTAGTAGGTAGTATGCTATGCAATGAAGGTCAATGGAACGAAATTGTTGTGTGACCATGCCTTGAATCTGCCCATTTGAAAAAGACTTGATGTATTGTATTAGACTGTGCTAGATGTAACTGTATATGACATTTGACTGTAGGTGGAATTCATCTGTGGTGGGATATGGTCACACAGGCTGGGTTAAACCAACTGTGGAAGGGAGGGGTGTCTTGGCAGAGATGACCTGGTATTCCCCCCACCCATGCAGGTGTTCACGCCTCAGTACACACACACACAAACTGCTTAAGAATTCAGTACAGAGGGGTGAAGTCAGGCCAACACAGTGCCAGCTACAGGCCGCTATTCTTGGGTCATGACTGATGATGACAAAAATTAATCTCCAAATAGACATGGGCAGGAAAAGTTAGACTGCAGATTAGGCTATTCATTTTTTCCACTGTTTGGAAGGAAGGACTGAAGGTTATGGAGTACTCTACATCACCTGTTTACATGTTTTAAATGTCATGCAGGTGTCACGTGATCTCACCTGATCAAACTGAGGGTCCTCTCCTCTCTGTAGGGACTTGGTGAGGGGCTTTTCCTGCAAAACATCAAAGAGAACATTTGAGGCACAGATCGATGGATGAAGATTTACAACTGGAAAACAATCTTAATGCACCAACTTCCGATGAAGGTCTGATGAAATGTATAGCCGGGCCCACATGGAACCTGTGACTGCAGAAAGCTCTGCAGATATCCACAGATTTTAAACTTCAAAACTTCAAACTTTAAAGCTTCATCACTCGCAAATGTTCACAAATCTCCTGCTTCTTTCTTGCATTTTTTTTACAAATATCATTTTATTTAATTGTGCTTTTATATACCAAAAAAAGTACAATACTCTCAGATCTGTTTAACACACATAACAATCTGTAAAGGTAAACTTTTACATTATATAATACATGAACGTGAAAAAGGCTGCAATCAGGCAATGTTTTTACTCCTTAAAAGGGTAAAAACAATCAAGTCCATATAATTTTCATTTATACACATTTGTGTAATTCAAAAGGGGCACAATTTTGTTTTAAGACGTCATATGAGTGGAAAGCTCAGCCATGATGGCAACAACTTAACTAGGACAGGATCTGGAGGTCAAATCAAGTGCCCCAGTAACACACACACAGTGTCGCAAGCACACATTGGCTGAGAAGCATGTACAGGTTCAGATGAAAGGGCAAAGAGGAGCTGCGATTCTACAAACATGATGGATAAAGATGTTGCACCATCTCTCAGTAATGGTAATTGTCAATTTTATTGCAACGCAAATACAAATCTAATACATTTAAATACAAATAACTAAAATTAGCAGTGCAATAAAATATGCACTAACTGGGCGCGGGTGCTTTCTGTTAGGATCGTCAGCTGCTTAAACTGTAGATATCGAGTAGAGAAAAGCCATTTCTGACCACTTAAATTTCCACTCCTCCATAATGGAATTACAGCGATACAGAGAGACCAGACAATCTGAGCTACTGCGGCAAAAACAGACACCATATCTCACGGCTATTAGTGCAGTTTGAAGATATTCGCTGTATTAACGCTCGATGCCTGCCAGCTAAAGCAATTACGTATCAAAGCCAGCTGGGTGATTAGTAACTCACTCGGCAGGGCTGTCAGATATCTCTCCTCCTGTCTAAATGAGTTTGACAGGATACTGTACACTGCACTTCCTGTTTTTCCAGACTTCGCAACATACCAAAGAACTGATGAAAAACAAAACCTCAAGCCAGACTTTGACTTAAACTCTGACTCTGCAGACCAGTTTGGGCTGGAATAAATATCAGGCTGGTTTATGCACGTTTGGCGCTGATCTCGATAGTGCACCAGTGTAGTAATGCTGTTTACCAGCTAAATATGTCCAAGCTGATGTACCACCAAACATACACACATTGTCAGAACAGGAAGTCCCTTACCAGTGGTTCTGCCATGATTATGCGTATCTTGCGCTCTGACAGGGTGGTGAAGTTGGCAAACAGACTTTTGAGGACATACTCGCCCGGTTTGCTCTCGGGGTCCACAGTAACCGGCATGGTGGCAACAGGTCCTTTCCTCTCGCCCGGAGCACTGCTCACCTGGGGGAGGGGGCGTTTTCCTACGGGGGATGCTGAAAAACACAAAAATACAGTTTCAACAGAACAGTTTGATGGTTTAAAACAATTCTTAAGAAGTTCTTTAGTAGTCTTTAAAACTTCACGGAAGATGTGGCTTTCTGGGAAGAGCACATGATCTGATGTCTGTTATTTTAATATTCTGTTGTTTCTCCAGCTTGTACACAAAGTCAAAGATATATAAAAACAAATTGTTTAAATGCTAAATAATAATCATCTTACAAGCAAATGCATCCCGTCAATCAAATGATATATTATGTCTTGTTTGCTAAACATAAAAAACTGGACAGAGGAAAGTCTTTATTTATTGAAGGCTCCTATAGTTGTGTGTTACTTTAAAGCGTCTTTAGCTGCATCAATAATGACACAGATATGAGATACTGAAATCACGAGCAGTGTTGTCAATGTAAAATGTCATCACTGAGGCCTCAGTCCACGTCTTGGAGCGTCATCGTACACTCAGCCGGGCCTGGAGCAGCTGGTGTCTTCATTTTTGGCATGACCATGTCATGAGGGGGGTCAGCCGGCAGGCCGGGGCCAGGGGAACCCACGTCACATGGTTGCAAGGGGCTTCTAACATGTGCTCCTCTTAGAATAGACCCCTGCAACCTCACAAGTCACAGACTGCAAATCGAATGCAAGATCATCTGAGTGGAAAAATGTATCCTCGGCCAAATGATATGTCCCAACAACAGAATAAGCAGTTTTAAGTGAAGTGCAGTCATTTAAACCGCATGGGTTTAAAGCAAGGATGTCATAGAGATAAAGGGGTCTCTCTTGAACTTACACGTGCATGTGGTAATTTATTGCTGCAGCCTGATATTCAGTAAAAAAGGATTAAAAAGAACAATAATATTCCTCCACATAATTACATTACAATTTTTCTGCTTACATTGCAAAGTGAACTACTGTTCCCTATTTCTTTAAAGGAAATATGAGTGGCGGTTTCTAGGGGTTTCTAGAGGTTGTTGCCTTCTTTAGGTAGAGAGCAATTATAAGCTTTAGTAAAATTTTAGTCCATGGCACAAATGATACAAAACAAGTTGTAAAGTATGGCAAGTATAAGCGATAGTAATTGTGACACCTGCTTTATCAAGCGATACACAGCTGAACAATGTTCAGAACGTCAGGCTGATGTTTTGCAATCGGATATGCCTTCATTCATCTAAATCACTGGCAGTCCACAGTACCTGAGTACTTTAAAATGCACACCCTGTTAATAAGAGTTCATGACCCTGACAGCAGACTTTCACTGCTGAGGTCAAGGGCACAACAACTGGAATGATAATGACTACAGTGTACCAGTGACGGAAGATACAAACCACATGAAGATAAACCTGGTTATTTAGCAGCTGTCAGTCGCTTACCATCAACCCAGGAACAGACACAGATGACAGTATTACATTTCCTTATGTTAGATTTCCAATCCCTACATATGGTTGGCTCGACAGTCATCAGCAGATAACGTACTGTCAACGTTATTTTTGAACATACAGTGGACGTCCAGCTGACGGCTTCAAAGTTGCTGTCGAGCTGCTTGAACTGAATGAGGAGAAAAGCTGCTGGAGAGAAACTGAGAAATATTCTGCTCTCTTTACGCGCCTTGACCGTACGGAATGCAACCCCCTTAAAGCAAGCACAGAGAACATGAACTTAACTTCCTTTCGCTCTGTGGAACCTACCGAGGCCCTTGATGAAGCTGATGACGCTAGCTCGACTCCACCGCACGGGAGACAGCTCCATGGTGCGGCTTCTTCGCTCCCAGTAATCCAACACAAAACTAGCCCTTTATTACCACCGGAGTTCCATACTTGCCATCTGTCATCCCAGTCTGTCTTTCTGGGCCTGCTCCATACTGGGCAATCCTGTCATAAGACACGGATACCAGAGCTTTGCGCTTGGAGTTATTGAAGTGGGGGAACACAGCCTTGCTGTGTTGCTCCTCATAGACTTGTGACAGGAGCAAGCCCTAACTGAGGAGAAGGTCACGCTGAAATTTTAGAAACGTCCATACAGTGAGAGAGAAAGCAACAGAGAGGAGGCGGGTGTGAGGAAGGGAGGGGTAACGTGGGGCTATATTTAACTTTAGCAGTCATACACACTCTTCTGAACCTCAGCAGTCACACACACACACTCTTCTAACATATTCATTTTTTGCTAGGAGCACACACACACAATTGAACTTCAAAAGCATATACTTTTTATAATAATAAAACTATAAGTTGTGTAAATTACATAGCAATAAATACAGTTAAGTTATAAAGTCATAATAGGACATTACTACATCATAATGGATCATTATGACATCATAATACAAGCCATTATGACATCATAATAGGCCATTATGACATTATAGTAGGACATTATTACATCATAATGGATCATTATGACGTCATAATACAAGCCATTATGACATCATAAAACCAGCTATTATGACATCATAATAAGTCATTATGACTCCATAATAGGTCATTATGACATCATAAAAGGTCATGATGACATCATAATGGATCATTATGACATCATAATACAAGCCATTATGACATCATAATACAAGCCATTATGACATCATAACAGGTCATTATGACATTATAGTAGGACATTATTACATCATAATGGATCATTATGACGTCATAATACAAGCCATTATAACATCATAAAACAAGCCATTATGACATCAAAATCAAAGTCATTATGATGTCATAATAGGTCATTATGACATCATAAAAGGTCATTATGACATCAAAATCAAAGTCATTATGATGTCATAATAGGTCATTATGACATCATAAAAGGTCATTATGACATCATAAAATGTCATGATGACATCATAAAATGTCATGATGACATCATAAAAGGTCATGATGATATCATAATGGATCATTATGACGTCATAATACAAGCCATTATGACACCGTAAAGGTCATTATGACATCATAAAAGGTAATTATGACGCCACAATACAAGCCATTATGACGTCATAATACAAGCCATTATGACATCATAATAGGTCATTATGACATCAAAAGCAAAGTCATTATGACGTCATAATGGGTCATTGTGACATCATAATACCATCCATTATGATGCCATGATACAAACCATAAAACCATTTTGACATCATAATACAAGCCATTATGATACATACAAACAAAATAATGTCATAATACAATTTGTTATAATGTCATAATACAATTCATTATGATGTCACAATCAAAGCCATTATGACATAATAATACATAATAAACCATAGACCTCATACAATAGACTAAATGAGGACATAAAAACTAACCTTGTCACTGAACTACAGCCACATAAACTAACACACTATCATAATGATGCAGTGATAGGCAGGTCCAGATGCACTGTCTTCTGTATAACTGTACTACTGGATCATGTCCTAGTATACATCTTGTCATAATCAGCATCTATACAGCCGTATTGAAAGCAGGCTGAGCGCTTCTAAATTATGTTTGGTCTGACGGGACAGCTAGGGCACCAGCACACAACACAATAGAAAAAATAAAAGAATGTTAGAATAAAAGACGGCTTGCAGGGAGAAAGATCAGAGGGGTTGGAAAGAGATTGGAGTGGATTTGCTTGACTGAGTTAGCAGACTATTATCAGGCCACCTGTTCTCCTTTCCAGGGATCACAAGCATATGTTTAAAACACAAGGGGACACATAAATGGACAGTAACACAGCTCACTTGTACAGGAAATACACATCTTTATCACTTTACAGCTTTACCTCTGCTGACAAGGCAGGACACACACACAGTGTACAGTAGCGACTTAACATGTAGAACCGTATACTGTATATACTGCAGTCATACTGTGCTAAGACCTGGGTTAAACAGCTTAACCTAAATGATGTAACATTTCTCACCCTTCAGACATGGTTCATTTTGCAGCAAAATAAACAACAGTACATTTAAAACTCAAATGAATCCTTGAATTATTTTTAGTGTCAATCTGTATTCCATTTATGAATTGACATTCTGATTCAAACAGTGTAAATATACATCAAATTTAGACCAACCCTAATCAATCTAATCAATGACAAAAATCAAAATAGTTTATGAAATAAATCATTATCTATTATTCAAGTCTATTCTTTCAATATTTTTGTTTATATTTTATGATTGATCTAATGGTTTCTTACATCACTTGGGATATAATGTCACTTTTTTATCAAAAAAAGTGTAATTATTACAGATAGAATAACCTTGAAATTGTGCACACACACACACTCACTCACACACATACACACATACACACACACACACACACACAGTGATTGAGTGGCAAACGTCTGCACACTGAGAGATATTGACATGATCAGTCGCTTCCCTGCTCTGCATGCGATAAAACAATAGCACGTCCTGTAACATCTCAAGCGTTTTGGTCTGCAGTCATTACATAACACACAACCTCTCCAGCCAAACACTGATACATCAGCCAAATACATCCCAGAATGATTCACTTATCTGTAGCATCCTTGTGTGTATGAGCTTCTGTGAGAATGCACAGTAGCAGTCACATAATCAAAAACAGACATCACGTTTAAAACAGTAGGAACAGTCAATGTAAACATCCCAAAGTGAAACAAACAAACCATGTCATTAAAAGGTCATGTTTTCAAAACATCACAAGCCACAAAGATTCCACCTTGGTTGTATCGAGCTATAGAAAGTGTTTCTGATGTAAAGATAGGAAATAAATGAGAATATGACAACCTAAGCAGCTGTGTCAGCTCTATAGTAACTAAACAACTCTGAACAGCGTGTCCTACGGCAAAGCCTGTGAACATACGCAGCTGCAGCTCACGTGGATGCAGAACATTGCGTGCGTGGAGTTTGTACTCACTGCTGCCCCAGGACTTCAGCAGAGACTTGATGCTGATTTCAAAAAACCCTGAGTCCTGCTGATTGGCCATGGCTGTAGAGCGGGATCGGTCGCCGTGGCGACACAGGGATGAGGGATGGGAGTCCAGGCGCAGAGCTGAGAGGCTCTTCACAGCATCATCCGCTGCATCTCTTCCTAGCTACGTGTCCCGTGTTAGCTCCCAGCACCAACTGTTCACTCTTTCTGCGTCTCTCTCTCTCTGTCTTACTTGCTCGCTCTCCTGCCCCCTCCCTCCCTCCCTTCAAAACACTCTCTACCATCAGCCTCTCTCTCTCTGCTCTGCACTAAGAGGATTGGCTCTTAGATAATGAAAGAGAGAGAGCTGCTGTTTGTGTTCGGTCTCTCTGAGAAGGACATCAAGAATATGGGAGAGGGGAGGGGTTTGTTTGTTTACTGCAGTGCTGCCTGACCAGGTTGGTACAGAACAACCCTACCCCGATGTTCCTGTTTGCCTCCTTCAGATGTTACTGATGGATTAATATTACTGAATACTGATTGTATTAATTTATTTTACCTGTGCTTAACAAAAGCTTTACAACAACGAAATCTAAAATGTGCTGTGTAAGATTACCCAGCTAACATTTTTAGGTTGTAAAAACCTTTCCATTGTCACGTCACTGAAAATTTAATATCGTAGCTATCAATTTTAGGTTTTAGGAACATTTCCTGAACTTTTCCATTAAGTAACAAAAACTTTAAAACGTTACGTTAAATTACGTTATACTTTATAAAAAACGTTATATTTTGCTTGGTTATAAAAACGTTATTTAAACGTTTTTTAATTCTGTTTAAACGCAGAACTTTCATACAACAGCCTCAATGCGGCAAAGAAGTCTGATATACGACTACAGCAGCATCATCATCCAGATGCTGAACGTGATGTCTGCGATGATTCTGCAAAAACACATCAGATGTATCAGGTTTCCCTGCAGCTCTCTCTCTCTCTCTCTCTCAGCAGGGTTTAGGCTCAGTCACAGAGGTGGCTGTCACTCAGAGATCACGTGATTTCACGTGCGTTCACTGATGGATGATGAGCGAGTGGGTGAGGATGGGATTACATCATCACACCATCTGCTGGCAGACATGCCACACTGCAGCCAAAATACTGACAGATCCCACATACAAATGGTGTGACAAAAAGTATTCTGCAGGTTTTTAACAAAAAATGCTGTTTAAATAATTTACTGCTCAGCATTCAAATTTGAATCATGTGGAAGGGTTTACGTTATGACACCATTATCTTCACAGGCTTTTTTAAATTCCCATGACAGTGATGTCACCACCGAGTAATACCAATTCACAGAGGACAACTGACTCAAAACACACCAGTCCACATAATGAAAATATCTCAGTGGTTTTGTGTCCATACACTGGAAGTCAACGGGTGCCACTGTTGTTGGGTTACCAACATACTTCAAAACATCTTTTTTTAATTTCCTGAGTGGCAAATAAAGTCATACATGATTGGAATGATACGAGGATGAGTAAATGATGGAAAATTTCTATTCTTGGGTGAATTATCCCTTTAATTTATTTTTTTTGAAAGTTAAGGAATGGAAAGAAAGAAAAAAGGAAAGAAAAGAGAGGGAGGAGAATCGAGCTGATTTATTCAAAACGCATCTTAGCAGAACCTGTAGGGCTGGTTTGATCATTTCATCCCAGTCTGTTCTGAAACAGCAAACCCGAAGCCAAAGATTTTGAAGCTGTTATCTCATCGTACATAAAGGTACATTCACAGCAGAACAGCTGTGCTCACGCGAAATGAAGGTGGTGAAAGAATCTGGATACGATTTATGATACAGTTTGCGCTGACACATCAACAAATGTGGTTGATCACATCTTCGTATTACAACTCAACTGAATATTATAATTTGATCATTGGCCAATCTGTTCAATTATAATCAATTAAACACACTGTTGTGATGGGACAGGATGGTCTGTTAATGGTGATATACATCAGTACAGGAATGTTGTGCTTATCTCTCACTTGTTCAATCACAGCAGTCAGAACACATGAGCTCCGGGGGATGAAAGAAAATAGTTTCCATGTGAAGGCAGTTGGACAATTTTGGTTAACAGCAGTTGGCAAGTTGCCGAACGTGTTCTCCTCTCTTCTTTTTATCTTTCTAGAAATTCTTGTTTTCTTTTGCCCTGCCTACTGTAAATCAAAACACTCAAAAAAAAAACACATAAAAACACATAAAAAATGGCATCAAAAACAATTCCAACTTATTTTACAGGTTATTGTTTTGGATGGTTCTAGAACTATCTTTTAGAGGTGAAGAATTTATCTCTTGTAACTAAATTTAAACCCTAACAGATTCTGTACCAGATGGTCAAATAAGCCCACCTCCAGGTCATGATCAGGTCCAGTTATGGTCCAGCCCTCCACAGTGTAAATCACACACATTTGCTACCAAATAACAAGAAATGGCTAACACACACAAACAAAGAGAGGAGGAGAGGGTCAAAGTGAGAGAGGTGTATATACCACGCGAGAAAATGTGACGTGACAAATCAAAACTTCACCAGCCAATGTGTTCTTACAGGTTTGTGATCATTGCTTTAGTGTAAATCAATGGGATTTGCTTTTGTCTGTTTTATAGCCCGCCAGGTAGGCTAATCACTTAGTAGAGTAATAACACACCTCTCCTTAAAAGACTGCAGAATTTAAGGGGTTTACTCATAGCCGAAGACCAAACAATACACTTAATAGCTTAACACTTGAGTGTTTAAATCCCTACATAAGCATGAGTAATACTGTCTTAGCAAGCACCTTAAATGAGTTGTGAACTGCTTGAATGAACAGTTTTGGCTCTGGCAGGAGCAGTTTGTTGTATGTGATTGACAGAGCATGTAATTAGTGCAGTGTCTAATAGCGCTCACTGTATGACGGCTGGCCCGAGATCAGTCACATGCCGTCACATCCAAATAAAATGCAAAACAAAAGGAAACTGATCTTTATTCTGGGAGATTTGTCACTAAAAATATCCCAGCTAACGATTTTGAGCTATAACAACATTTCCCTACTGTTTCCATTAAGTAACAAAACTTTAAAATTAGAAAACGTTGCACTAACGTTTCTGCAAGGATGTTTATGAACTTAGAAAACATCAGACAATGTTCTGAGAAAGTTCCCTGTTAGCTGGGACTATGAATGTAATTACATAACTCACTGTTGATACTGAGGAAACTGAAATATTGTCATTGTGTACACTGCTTATGTTTTTAATTGCTTAATAAATGAGCTGTTTTATTATATCTTACACTTTGTGTACGACAGCTGCAGCTTGGCTAACAGTCAGAGAGCCATAAATATGTCTCGGTTTTGACAAAGTACCTCACACACAGCTTAATAAACAATGGCAGCGTTTATAAACAGGAAGGAGGTGAAAGTAATCAGTAAAAATGAATGATGTGTTTGCTCTAAAGTCATTCTGGAAGACTGGAAGTTTGCAGTGGTTCAAGATGAGGAGCGTCTCGGCCTCTGAGGGTTTTACTGCTACTGGGGAGTCCTCCAAGCTAACACTGAGCTATCCCAGCTGCCCCGGGCACATCTCCACGGCAGCTGGGGTCACGCCCATCGCTTCCACCACATAGAAACACTCTCTTTAATCTGATGAGTGGTTTCCAGGATATCATTTAAAGGGACAGTACACCCAAAAATAAAACTAAATCTGTCATCATGTACTCAACCCCATGTCGTTCCAAACATGTGACTTTCTTTGTTGCATGGAACACACTGGATTTTCTATTCAGTGAAAGTGAATGGTAATCATGGCTATCCCTCACAACTCCTTTTGTGGTTTACTGAATAAAGAAGGTCATGCAGAGTGTGGAGAGACATGAGGAATAAATAACAACAGAATGTTTGTGTGAACTGCAGCTAAAGATACTGCATACTGTCAAACATCTGAATCTGAATCGCAATGAGAACATAAATCATCACAAAATGCAAACAAAGTTTGACACTACCTTTTAATACATTTAATAATACTACCATAAATCATTTTTCAAAATAAGCTTTGGGCAAATCACATACACTATTGCTCAAAATTAATTAAAAGTAATTGTGCCTTTTAATTACTAATCCAAACAAAACGAGGTGTAATGAAAGTGTTTATGTACAATAGTGAACTGTATGCCTGCAGGGTCAAAGTTAAAAACAACACGTACGCTTAAAACAGCACCTGAGTGCAGAGGCAGGCGTATGTTTTCACATATTACTCAAATTACAGCATACATCTTACTGTACTGTAAATACTAGTAATTCCCATTCGCGTCCAAATTTCATTCTCTGCCTGAAGCTTTGCGCAGGTCACGCATGGAAACTCTCAGTATTCTGAGCATTGCGAGCATCAGGCGGCCTCTGCCAGCTGTTAGACTCTGGCTTAGGGATCACTGACTCATATGCAGCAACTGATATCCTGTTACTGTGATACAAGTTCTGTGTCAGTGCTGGCTGCTACACTGGTTTCAGGAACCCGTGATTTAATTGGGCTGGTTCCAATAAGTCAATGAAGGGTCATGATGCTAAAATTAAACAAGGAGAACCAACAGAGACTCTTTAAAGTGTTAACTGCTTAAAGGAACAGTTCGGCCTACAATAAAAATCCATCTCATGTTGTTCCAAACCTCTATGACTTGGGCCACAAAAACGTTCTCTCAAAGTTTTCCTAAAGTTATCATAAAACGTTCTGGCAGTAAGGTTAATAGGAATTAAAACACACAAACACACATGTGCTCACTTAGCAGAAAACCCTAATATACTCTCACTGCTGTTTTTAGCTGCGGAGGGCAGCGAGGACAATACAGCACCAGATAAAGCAAGACTTCTCACACCACACACAGCTCACAGCACAGAAACACCTAACCTGTTCATTTTACACACTTCTTCTCCAATCCACTTTCCACTTTCTTTCCTAGCCCAAAATCTCTCTCTCTCTCTCTCTCTCTCTCTCTCCCTCTCCACTTTAAATTTTTGTTTGTAATATACTCTTTTGCTACACAGCTGCTTTCAAACAATGACTTTGCTTTGATTTGTAACTTCCAGCTGTGGTTCTCAAGGGTTTAGGAGGCCGGTTTAACTAGGATCTAATTAAAACCCAAAATGATCTCTTTCCTGGTGCTGATGCTATCTCTCATCATCCACAGCCGCCTTTCCTTCTGCTCCAGAAGAAGGTCCTGGAGAAGGTCTGTCTCAGCGGAAGAACCTCAGTGTTGCTAACTGTGTGGTGGATCTCAAGTGGTTATGGTGATGACATTGTCTACCCACAGGAGTCTGAGTACAGATTACACTTTATTTAGCAATTGCTATCGGTGTTTTAGACCTGATCTGTAACCGGTTTTTCACCTCACTTCCCAAACCTGGGAGCTAATTATATGAAAACTAAATTATAATGTGTGAAACCACCAGAAGCATTGCGTTTCAATGAAACTCTCCACCTACTTAATGATCTCTACCTTGAGGCTACCAGAACGTAGTCTCACAATCACAGCACAATGACATCGCCGCGTTGTGTCAGAGTTTCACACAAAAAATGTACTGCTGAAAAACTGAAGCGTGCCGGTCGACTGACTGTTTACTAGAAGTGGCTCAAAAAATTCCAGAAACATGTGCCAGATGTGTTATGTGTGAGGTAAAGATGGGTGTTTACCTCCTGGCGGGGACATGAAAGACAAACCACATTAAATCTCCCTTTTCAAATCATGACGCACATGTATTAACATCTCAGAAAGGCAGATCAAGAAAAACGCTACCCAAAGAACACAACCACTAGCAGTACCTTCTTTGATGATGGGAATTGTGGGTCTTTTTCTGGGTTGGATCTTCCTGAATTTCCCTTTAAAGTCTGCCGGGGTGAACATATGCATGGGAAGACCGGCCATCTGGACCAAAACAATCCCATCCTGGCTCAATTTACCATCCACCACATCTCCGGCGCTTCCCGCATCCTCCGCGGACATATCCGACAAACAGAGGGACCGCTCTCACCTGCTGTGGTCAAGCATGTGTACAGATCTGACTGCTGTCAGCTCCTCTTACTTGCTTACTGTCCAGTCTCTCCTGTTTGCTGTTTGTATTTTAGATTCCTCCCTCAGTCCTCTGTATCAGCTGTATGAGCACTGAAGTATGAAGAAGAATAGTGTAGAAAGCAACTCTGCTTGATTTTAAGAGGGATGTGTGCTAATGCTTTCTGTCTGCTCTCACAGGTCTAGGCTGTTTGGCCAGTTACAGTGACACGCCTCTATGGGGCAGGTGTTAGATTACTCAAGACGGACACGCCTCCTTGAGACTGGGTGAGAGAGAGACAACGAGTTAGAGAGGGAAGGAAAGAGAGTGAGTGGAGATTTTGGCAATAAAGGAGGAGATGCACAGGAAATAAAAACCACTGCTGCTGCTGCTGTGTGCCGTGTTTATTTTTTAGAGAATCAGGTTGAGGGTGGAAGATACACTGCCATTGTTGGGGAGAGAAAGCAGTCTGTTGAAACGACCCGCTGATCTGGTTTGTATTAACTAGTTTGTTTAGGACAGACTCCTGCTTGCCAAGTCAAAGATGCTGCTTTGTGTCTCCGCATCCAGTACGAGGTGTTTTTTCGAAACAGTCGCCAAGGCGTCATATTCCCCTGAGTTTAATTCCCATGTACTACGTGCTCAAACACAAGCACATTTTATACATAATATAAATCAGCATTAGAATACATTTCTATTACCCTATTTTCTGTAATCTGTTCTTGTACTGTGTTACTAGTCAGTGGAATGGTTTTCTGTTTTGTTTGTAGGGAGTATCTACAGCCCTTTGGCGTGGGTTAATGTGGACCACCTTTTAAAAACATCAAGCTTACAAACAGCCCCACTGTTCATTGACCTACAGGCGTTGCTGGTTTTAAGGAGTAACCTTTTTGAAGGCCAGCATGGAAACACTACCGTATTCTCCCAGTCGCTCCTGCTGATTGGTCCTGGCAGCCCTGTGGCTGAAAGCACCCATGGACTGATGAAAAAGAGAGAGGAAAGAGAGACAGCGAGACCAACCGCTCCCTCAAGAGAACACAAAACTGCCCTTTTCTTCAATAAACAACTTTTGCACACAGATCCAAAGAGGGGCCAACATCTCTTCCCAGGGGCCGTCTTGGGCACCTTTGAGCTGCAGAACTGAGAGCTACTCAATCCTTACATCGGCTAAACAAATATTGTGCTTTTCCTGGAAATAAACAAAAACAAAGTCTGTCTGTATGAATGAGCTTCCTAATTAAAGCTCAAGATCATTTCCAAGTCTAGACTTAAATACAAACTCAATGTTTTCTGGGACTTTACTAATAGTTACTATTGCGCAAATGGATCTAAACAACTTGTAACTTGTATGTACTATTTGTGTGACTTTTTTTTGGGCTGGTGGGCGATTAGACAAGTGAACAAATAACATTTACCTAAATCATATTTAGGACTAAATTATTATAAAGATTTGGAGACTGGCTCTTTTGACCAGTAAGCAACCACTTAGCAACACCCATAGCAATGCCCTAGCAACCAGCCTCATCACCCTAGCACCGTGGTGGTGATTATTGCACGAACAAATGTCACTTTATTTTCTGAAAATCAATACATATGTAATAATAAGCATATAGTTCCCTGAGGGTAATGTATGGTGTATATTCAGCCTGGT
>JAZGTI010000676.1:0-57395 GCA_036877585.1 Botia kubotai | reverse complement strand
TAGTCTACTGTTTTGCACTTAACAATATGATTAGCAGCTTTACTTTAGCCCAATGAAAACTATGTAATTGCCACATTTTGTATTTAATGCTTAATTCAAACGAAACATGTAAGAATAATGGCTAGGCAGAAGAATAATGGCTAGGCAGAAATAAAAATTCCTTTGCAAATTTTACCATAGATTAACATTTTGGCTTGTGGTGTTTGTGACTTTGTAAATATAATATAAGGTCCAGATGCCTGTGGCTCACACTCCACTGCGCTCTCTAGAAGAGATGAAGGTCCTGTTGCAGAAGCTGAGTCTACCTCGCTTTTCCATTTCACCCAACCAAAGCACAGACACGCCGGGCAGCCTGACCAAAAAACTTTTCACTCGTGGTCGGTCAGCAACCTACTTCCCCAACAGCGTCCCACAGACCGTGCAGGTACCCAACACTCCCACTCACACCCCTTCAGATGCTCCTTCCACCCCCTCTGCTCCAGCACTGATGCACAGTACTGATGGAGCTTGGGCAGAAGATGTGAAGGACGTAAAGAAGGCCAAAGATAATAGCGATTATGAGACTGAGAGCGATGATAATGAAGATGAGGAAGAAGAGTTGCTGTATGAGGCAGAGAGTCCGGACGAGGCAGCACTGGTGCAAGCAGCAAAGGCTTATGGGTGCACTCTGCTGGGCCGATCCCCAGAGCAAGTCCTTGTGGCTGTTCCAGGTGCTGGACCAGTCTCTATCCCACTGCTACATGTGCTGCCGTTTCATTCTGTCCGCAAGAGGATGTCTGTGGTTATTCGCCACCCCTTCACTGGAGAGGTGGTGGTATACACTAAAGGAGCTGATAATGTCATCATGGAGCTGGCTGACAGAGGTATGTGATGTCATGGCTTTAAAACTGGTTTGTAATATGCACAATGTGGACAAAGAAATCATGGTGTGATTTATTTTTAAATTAAATTAATGTTATAATTGGTTAACATGTAGTTAATATTAAAAGCCTTTTTTCACTTCGACTACTATAGTAATTAAAGGTCCAGTTCTCATCACGTTCACATTGTACTTGGGTTTCAAAGTGGACTGAAATCTGTTTTTGTTATGCTTTGGTTTCATAAGGGTATCAAACATATTACAAAGTGTTCTGACACTGCTAAAAAATAATTGGCTTTAATTTTGAATTATTATACAGGCCTAGTAGTTATTAGTGCAAGTATGGATGAAATATTGTATTGTAGCGTTGAACAGTAATCATTTTGAACCCGGTGTACTTATCTCCTCGGTATGCTTTAATTGTGTGTGCATGTGGGTTGCAGCTGAAGATGGTTTCTCTAGGGAGGTTATGGCGCGAACACAGAGACACCTGGATCAGTATGCAAGAGAGGGGCTGCGCACTCTCTGTGTTGCAAAAAAAGTATTTTGTCTCTCACTTGTTTTTTGAAACATTTTTACTATGTTCTATCTGGTACTTGATGTCAAACTTGATATGAGAATAGCATGCATTGAGAGTGCATAAGCTTTTGCATATGATTGTCTGCGTATGATTGACAGGTGTTAGAAGAGCAGGAATACAAAGCCTGGTTGAAGAGACATGAGTTTGCAGAGACCAGCATTGAAAACAGAGAAGAGCTTCTGCTTGAATCTGCTGAGAGACTGGAAACTAATCTCATGTTGTTGGGTGAGACATTGCAAGAAGACAATGAACTAAAAACAATCACGTGTTGCAAACCTCATGCTTCTACAAGTTATAAACCCCTGGAAACAATGCCCTGTTAAGTACCTAGAACAAGCTGCAACTGCAAATCAGCACCCTAACAACCACCCAGAAAACCCCAGTAATGCCCTGGTATCCACTTACATGCATTATGACCATGAGTTTTCCACCAAGCAAACTGAGCACCACTCACATTTTCTTTACAAATTGTACAAATCTAGTTAACTCTTTCTTGGCTCACAGGGGCGACAGGTATAGTAGATCGTCTGCAGGAGGAAGTTCCTGAGACCATAGAGGCTCTGCAAGAAGCTGGAATTAAAGTGTGGGTCCTTACAGGGGACAAACAAGAGACGGCTATTAATATTGCCTTTGCTTGCAAACTCATAAAACCAACAGATCAGCTACTTGCAGCCAATTGTGACAGCAAGGTAAGAGCAACTGTGGATGAAACGGGGAGTTTAAAGGAAAAGTTATAAATTAATGAAATAAGTGACTATTTGCACCCAGATGTAAATAAGACTGGCTGGCCACACAACACTACTTGCACCCCAGTAGTCTGAAAACTGCAGGTTATGCGCATTATGTAATAGGCTTATGTACATGTAATAACTGAAATCTTAAATTCCATATTTTAAATGTGGACAACTGGATGTTTTCTGTGTGTTCTCCCTCAGGAGGCATGTGAGGCTCGACTTCATGAGTTACAGTGTGAGATCAGATTCTTTATGAAGAAAGAATCTGATCACAATGTGGGCATGTCTGAAGATGACAGGAGCACCTCTGACTTTGTGCTAGTCATTGACGGCCGTACACTGGACTTTGCTCTGCAGGAGGAACTACAGGAGCCTTTCCTGGAACTCACATGCTGTTGTCGCTCGGTCATATGCTGCAGATCCACCCCCCTGCAGAAGAGCCAAGTGGTACGGCTCGTCAGGGACAAACTAAAAGTCATGACCCTCGCTATAGGTCAGTAGATGGAGGGAGAGAAATCTGATTGGCTGCTGCAGAATGAAGTGTTCTGGCTTTGTAAAAATGAAACGTGGTGCTTGTTCTTAGGTGATGGAGCAAATGACGTTAGTATGATTCAAATGGCAGATGCTGGAATCGGCATCTCGGGCCAGGAGGGCATGCAGGTACATGCACAGACATATTGAACTGCTCTTTCTGTCTGAACATGCATGATCTCACCTTTCTTGGTCTGTAGGCAGTGATGTCAAGTGACTTTGCCATCTCAAGATTTAAGTACCTGAGAAAGCTGATTTTGGTTCACGGTCATTGGTGTTATGCACGCTTGGCTAACATGATCCTTTATTTCTTCTACAAGAATGTGGTGAGTTAAATAACCATTTACAAAATCATGTCAAAATAAAGAATTTGTTGTTCTCACCATTTTTTTTTTTGGTTTCTTCTTTCTCATGTAGATGTACGTGAACCTGTTGTTCTGGTACCAGTTTTTCTGTGGGTTTTCGGGTAGCACCATGACTAACTCATGGGTCCTGATCTTCTTTAACTTGCTCTTCACTTCCGTCCCTCCACTTGTATATGGTGTGCTGGACAAAGACGTCTCAGCAGAAACACTCCTAGATCTGCCTGATCTTTACAAGTCTGGGCAGAAGTCACAGGTGGGCGGATTTTCCCCTTAGATCATTCTGTTGTATTCTACAATGTGTAGTACATAGTGTATCACATGAGTATTGTGATGTCTTGTTTGTAGTTATTTACTAAAGTGTGTGACTTTTCAGGCCTACCTTCCATCAACATTCTGGCTGACCATGCTTGATGCTTTTTACCAGAGCCTAGTGTGTTTCTTCGTACCTTACTTTGTAAGCCCTTTTGAAGTTCCTTATTTTAATGGCTAAGTTTGTACAGTGTTCTCTTATTTGAATTAAACAATTTGCATTAATTTCAAATGACATTTGAGATCTTGGCTGTGAACTTAACAACAGGAAACGTGAAACGTTTCTTAAATGCACAAAAAGGTTTTGTTAAAGGTGAAGATGAAGAGTGTATTTAAATTTTATTTTATTTAAACTTCTGTTTTTAATTTGTTTACTTTCTAATTTGAAAAACTACACATGGTGGTGCTATTAAATCATTGTTTTGTTTGTTTGAGAATCCTGATCTATCTGACATAGCAGTGTTGGCTCAAACAATGAGTGTGGGGCCAGACTATCAGTTTGTTGAACTATTGGTAGATCCCTGGAAGAGTTAGTGTTTCATTTGGTGATGCCAGTGGTGCAAAAATTACACGTCACCTTTAAATTTGATGTTTATAACTGAACTTGTCTGAAATACCTCCTAAATCTCTTAAACAATTCAGTAATGCTGGACTGTTGTTTTCAAAGCATTTGTATATATAAATGATCACATTATGTCTTTTGTATGTGATGTAAGGCCTATGCAGGAAGCGATATTGGAGTATTCTCCTTTGGCTCTCCAATTAATAGCTCCGCCCTCCTCATCATCCTCCTTCATCAGGTCATTGAGAGCCGCACAGTGGTAAGCCAATCAGTTTACAGTGCAAGTTTGTCACTCATTTTGTTAAATTATGCAAAGCATATCATATGGAAATATTTACGATAAAAATTGCATTACAGTATCACCACTGTAACAACCACTGTCTCTATATTTTATACTATATTTTCTGCTAATGCTTTCATATGCTTTTTTGTGCAGACATGGCTACATGGTGCATTGCTGCTCTTCAGTGCCCTGTTCTATTATGCCTTTGTATTGGTGTTCAGCGTTACCTGTGTGACATGCAATTCTCCTACAAACCCCTTTGGCATTGAGACAAGAATTATGTCTGAAGCACTTTACTATTTTGTATGTGGATTTACCACAGTCCTGGCATTGTTGCCTAGGTACCACATGCACACATCCATCCATTCATTCACTGACCAATAGCCCACGGCTCTCTTTTTTGTCTCACTCTCTGTTCTTTTGCCACAGGATTCTGCTTCGTGCCATTTGTAACACAACCTGTCCTTCTGATCTGGTGAAAGCCCAGAAAATAGAGAGACTCTCTCCAGAAGCCTATTGTTCTAGCATACGCAGGTGGAAGGAGAACAAATGCGCTCAAAAAATGTCCTTGAGAAACATCCCTCAAAGCCTCAGTGTGAATGTAGATGTGCCCAATTTAACAGATTGTATCCCAGTAGCAGGCGTTGTTGTCTCATGACCAATAACAAAACCTCCTTTGACTATGTAAACATAGTCATTAGTAACATTAATGACTGTATATTCCTGCACTTGGCAGGTATTTTGTCCAGTCAGATCACAGAGCTGGATTTTCTCTGCCCAATGAAAGTGTTTTTACAGTGATGTGCTTGGGCTGTCTTTTTGCTGGGGAGGGGAGTAGAGCTGACTGTGAATTGCATTGCAAGAAGATTGTGGAAGTGACTCAAGAGTTGGTCATTTGTAGACTTGCAGGTGGTCTCTAGAGAACTGTTTACACTCTACACATCTCTCAGGCTGGGCCTGTAAGTTTTTAATTTACACATGCACTGAAATGTTCTGAGCTGCATAGTTGCTTGACCACAGTTATATTGCACACTTACATTGAAAGCATCACTTGTGCACAAATCTCCATAAAATAATTTTTACATTTAAATGGATGGTTCATCATATACTCACCCTTGTGTCATTCCAAACCTGTATGACTTTATTGCTTCTGAGAAACAAAAAAAAATATTTTGAAGTATGTTGGAAACCACACAGTGGCACCCATTGATTCCATTGTATTGATAAAACATATTTCTCAAAATATCTTCTTTGGTGTTCCACAGAAGGAAAATGTTATACATTATATTTGGAATGACATGAGGGAATTTTTTTATTTTGGGTATCTATTCCTTTAGGCAAACAGTACAGTACCAACTAGGTTGAGACATTTTATGAATTGTCAAAGATACAGAATGATTGTGTTTAATGCAACTACAATGCATTTGCATCAAATTAACAGATATTGACTGACTGACTCTAAAAGGAAAGTAGCTTTCCTGTCTCCAGTACTGTGTGTACATAATCGCTACTTGTTGGTTACACAAAAGAAATGAATTGGTAACAATCAGCCTGAACATTGGACCAGACAATACGTCACTATTTTATACATCATTAAATTTTGTTGATCTGGTAAACTAAATAATTAGGAAAAGCATTACTTTTATTGAACAGGAAAAGTTGACAAACCAATAGGCCTTAATGTTAAGAATATTCAGTGAATTTTCCTTGCTCAGGAATGAAACAAAATAAAGTGAGTGTATTTAAGACCTGAGGGCTTCAGAGCTCTTTTCTCTGTTCATTTGTATCAGATGGATTACCAGTGTTTTATGATCACGTTTTATACTAAACTAATATTTTTATGGCAGAAACAAATGCTTAAAAATGTGAATCGATAATCAAGACTTGGATAATCAGTGATTTGGAAACCTATTATTTATAGTCATTTTACATCTCTTGTTAGCCATTTGTGTTATTTGCAGAATTTGAAATCAATGCTTAAAACTTCCTTATTTGTCAACTCAAGCACAAGAATGTATGTGTACATAGCATGTAGTCTGTGTGAGAGCATTTAAGTGGGTTGCGTCTTACCATAAAGTATTTTTGTATTGTAAATAAACTTACATGTCATTTATACAATGACAAGGAAAATAAAATAAAAAGAGAATGAATGTGTATTTGTTTCTCCATATTTCTATTTAAGAATATCTTGGTGGGTTTTGAGACTATACTTCTCTATGTCCTCGTGAAATGAAAATGTTTTGGAACCCACAGAGGAAAGATATTTCCTATGGAATAACAGCCATTTAAAAGTCTTGATAAATGAAAGTTTGTTTGACCTACAACCTATAACTGGGCCTTGACATTTACAGTGGGTCCTTTGTGAATGAGCTCAAGTGTACTGTTAATAAACTCATTAAGTTCCATGGGGTAATTCTGTGTCAAATCAAACACATTTTGGAAATTTGGAAAAAACAACAGCATTGAACATAACCATTCCAGTGTTCCAGTTACTGTTAAAAATGATCAAGTTAAGGCACATTAATTGCTCTTAGCAGTTTATTCATAAGATTCTTTTTATTTGTAAAATTCCAGAGAAAACATTGTTAAGATTTTAAAAATATTGTTTTAATGTGAAAAACTAAAGGTACATTTCTGGATATAACATTGTTTTTCAGACATTCCTCTTTAAAAGAAATGAAGTACCAGATTTGAACAAAGTGACCAACATTTGGTTTTTGATAACTGAGAATGTGTACACTTTCACAGTTTACTCAGGGAGGCACATTTAGATCCCCATATCTTTGGGTATGCACTACGTGACGCCACCAAGTGTGGACTCAGAGGAAGACCACAGGGGCGGAGTGTGCCATTAGGGACAGGATCTATGTCATTTATGTATGTGTAAACACTCAATACATTTCACATAATTCACATCATTTTTATATGTCCTGTGTGTGTCTGGATTCATGTTCAGAGAGTTTGCCCAGCACTTCGCTTCACTTTGTGCCTAACAATACTCCTTAGCTCTGACTTATTTACGATACAGCAGAATCTCTCATACCGTATCGCTTGATAAATGTTATGATTGTGATGGAATGGTACTACAATGCTATTAACATCAAACAAACAAATATTGACTGACTGACTCTATAAGGAAAGTAGTTTTTCTGTCTCCAGTACTGTGTGCACACAATCGCTCTGTGTTGGATACATGAAAGAATGAATTAGGGATCAGCCTGAACATTCGACCAAAAAACATGTCACTATATTTGCACATCATTAATTTTTGTTAATCCTGTAAGCTCTAAATAATTAGGAAAAGAATTACTGTTTTTGTTGAACATGGAGAAGCTGACATACAAAAAGGCCATAACGTGGTTTTAGTACATTTTAAATAATAAACCAATCTAATTGGGGTGGTTAAAGGGGATGCTTTTGTAATTTTTTTCAACAAAGATACCATCCCCCTCAAATCAATCCATGTTTATTAATGTGAATTCTTCTCTCCAGTACATTGGGAGGCGCTCTGTAGCTCTGTGGTCTGCCGATATACCCACTAAAGAAGCGTAAAGAAAGAAAGACCTTGAATTTTAACTGAAGTGTTTACATCAGTGTTAAGTGCTTACGTTACATTTATGCTTTTTGTTAATTTCATCTATAGTGTTTTATTAATCGTACACGGAGCTTTTTTTCTCGAAGTCAAAAGTCTCTTTAAAAGTTACTTTCTTTTAAACGGGTCAGTTGTGTGTAGATTCAGCGGCTGTCATTTCTAATTCATAATAGAATAATGTTGACTGTCTGTCTATTATAAAAGTATCTTGTAACCGTGATGTTTGTGTGTTAGATGTCCATCATGAGAGAGCAGGTGGATGTGATGTGCTGTAAATCAGTAGGAACTGATCTGTCCATGCTGGATATTGATAATTTCATCACAGAAATCTCTCAGCTAAAGAAAGAGGTGGAGTTACTAGAAGCAAAACTGAGGGCAAGAGGAGATGGACTGAACATAGAGGTTTGTACAGGGTTTCTTTGTCAATATCAAATGTTTATTTTCCGAAAAAGAGACTGTGACACCTTATGGAATTCTCAAAGTGATTCATTAGCAAAATAAAAAGCACATTGTCAAATTATGAAATATATAAAGTGTAAGTGATGGACCGTAGTGATCAGTCTGTGATTGTGTCTTGTTTCTCAGGAGCTGGAAAAGGATTCCTGTCAATCTCTAGTTTGCGTGACTGATGAGGTCTTCACAGAATGTCTGGATTCAGTGCGGAGCAGCACAGATCAGAGCACACCACAGCAACTGCTGGACAAACTCTCTGAACAGAAATCCACACACACACAAGACTCAACGCTCAGCCTCACTTTACTCTGTTATAGTGATCCAAACCCCACAGATGCTCAGGAGACTATGTGTGAAAGTAATCAGGGGTTACAGCAGGATGAATCTACTGATCAAACCTCCACAGAGTCACTGGATTTTGTCTGTAATGCTGAGGAACAGCAGATCTTGCAGATGTCAGTGAAGATGTGTTCAGTGAAACTGGTGGACTGCAGGAACTTGATAGAGATGACTAGAATATCACAGCAGAATACCACAGCAGAGAAAGATCAGACAGATGAAGATGAGAATGGTGATGATTTTATTCCTTCAGGTATGTTTCCTCCTTGATTGTTGTCTTGACAATATATGGTTTCAGATGTGCTTTGTCGTGATTGGCTGTAATATGCTTGACTATAATTTATCTTCTGCTTCATGCAAAATTGAAACGTTTCTCATAATTTACTCACTCTCATGCCATCCTAGATGTATGTGACTTTCTTTAGTCAAACACAATGGGAGTTAAATTAAATAATTAATATGTTCTGAAGCAAAATGATACGTTTGTGAAAGAAAACGATTAATAAATAGAGCTTATTAAGTGATCGATACATGAGGTATCCATGTAAACAAACAAATCAGAGCACTAAATATAAATATTGTGGCACATCAAACTATTTGTTTAACACTCTTGTTAATAACTGTGTCAATATTACTCTGTTTAGCACTCAAAGCAGGACTGACATCTGTTTTCTGATTTTGAAATGTGGGTTTCTGCAAGTCAGATATTGTTACTATTGTGTTTCTTTTAGATAAGAACAGTGAATCGTGTTCTGATGGAGAAACGACTTCTTTATCAAAAGAGCGACTGACAGCAACTGACATCACCTGTGGAGAGACATTCACTTCACAGAGAAATTTAACGAGACATAAGAGACAACAGGCAGAAACTCTTCAGAAACTCTTCACAGGAGAAGAGAAGAAACTTCATTCAAAAGTGCACAGAAGGAAGAAACCGTTCCACTGTAAGCAGTGTGGGAAGAATTTTTTCACAACTTCTGATATAAAAGCTCACATGAAAACACACAGCGGGGAAAAGCCTTTCCACTGCAGTGAATGTGGCAAGAAATTTGGTAACAAAGCAGGTCTTGTTGCTCATGAGAGAATTCACACTGGGGAAAAACCGTACAAGTGTCCTCAATGTGAGAAGAGATTTAACCACAAACCCCATCTGAAGAGACATGAGTTTTTACACACCAACGAGAGACCGTTTCCGTGCGGTGAATGTGGAAAAACCTTTAAGGATTCACATTCCTTAAAGTCACACCAGAAAACTCACTCTGCGGACAAACCCTATCAGTGTTCACACTGTGATAACCGTTTCCGTCACAAATCTCATAAGATATGCCATGAGAGAATTCACACTGGAGAGAAACCTTACCTCTGCTCTCAATGTGGAAAGACATTTTCTAATTCAAGTGCTTTTGGCCTTCATCAGAGAGTGCACACTGGAGAAAAACCTTATCAGTGCAGTTTTTGTGAGAGGAGATTTAATCGGATAAACACTTTAGTGAAACACCAGAGAATTCATACAGGAGAAAGACCTTTCAAATGCTCTCAGTGTGACAAGACGTTTGCTCGATCAGATGTCCTGAGAACTCATCAGAGAGTTCATACAGGAGAGAAGCCTTACCACTGCTCTATCTGCGGCGAGAGATTTGCTTATTTAGGAAGTTTTCAGACTCACCAGAAGAATCACGCTACAGAACAAACTGCACTGGAATCATCATCATAGCGTCTTTTATCATTTTTATTTTCAGCATCTGTATATCAGGAATAAACTTTTAAACTCACACGTCTTATATTCCTGTGTTCTTGGGAAATATATTTTTGTGATCTGTGGATCTAATTTTCTGTTAGAATTTATCTTGAAATGCAAGTCATTATTTTTAAGTGTGGATGAAAATGAACTTGTTGAACATGTTATATTGACTAAGGCCTCTGAAACTTTTTTCCTTTTTTTTAATGCTGCCTTCACATACGTAGCATCAAAAAATGTGAAAGTGAGTTAAATGCCAGCTCCAGATAAATAATGAATATACTGGTTGTAGAGCAAACCTAGACCTAAACAGAGCATTGTTGTCTGATGTCTCTTTGTTTTCTGATAGAACTGGAAGCAAAGATGGTTTATGCTGTATAGATATGAATTTACATATTTGAATGACAAAATAGGTCTGAGTGTTTCAAACAGTAATCCTATGGAATAACTGAATTGAATAGTTATTGTAAAAACTGTCCAAATATTTTTAAATACATTTTTTGCATCAACAGCTAATTGTAAATGTGTCTTTTGCTTTCCTTATCTCTAATGGTGACTGTCCTACATTTTCTGTCACCGATAAATATCGATGATGGAACATGAATATAATGAACCATGTTCCTTATATTGTCAGTATGCTTATTGATTGTAAATTATCCACCCATTAAATACTGATTCTAATGTTATGTGTGAACAGACACTGTTATAAAAGGTAGCTATGTTCCAGGAAAGCACATTCTGTAAAAACTGTATAACGGACATTAAATAGATTTTTCTAAACAAAAGCTTTACACAAATTTATTAATAAAGAGACAAAAGGAATAGGTTACATTCATAGGTGACATACAGCATCAACACAAAATTTAACACAAACAGCCAGCACACATTATATATGTACATAGGAGCTAGAACAACAAGTAACTGCAAGACATCAAAGATGGAAAATGCACAAATGGTCTTTCATATCAAATTCCTGCAGTTGGTAAGTTGATCCGCTTCTAAGCTACTTCCACCACCTGTCTTAATTCTTCTATCAGGGGGACAAGTTCCTTCTCAAGACTGAAGATCAAACCTAAATATTAAAAATGAATATATATATATATATATATTAATATTGATCAATTTACTATCAAGCAAATATCTTTATATGTAGACTATAAACAAAACTACTGTGGGAGAGGCATACCTGTGTTGGCATTACTACTTGCGATGAAACTTATCACTAAGGGTAATCGATTGAACTGTACAATCTGTGAAAGAAATACATGACAAATTTAATATGACAATAAAAAACTCTTTGTAAATAACAAGTGAAACAAATGGACTTTATGTAAATACAGTACCTGATATGTGTTATAGTAGCAAATGATGCTTTTGTTTTTGGATAAGCCCAGCTTGCTGCCCTGATCAGTTGCCAAGGCAAATGTAGACAGGAAAGCCGGCCGCAGTGCATATTCGGGTGCATTGTCATTCGCAACTTAGAGTAAAAGCACAACCGAAATGTCAGATGGAATTTGAGCACACAACAGACATTTAAAATTCAATTACTGAGCTGAGGCTGTTACCTTTGATTACAGGAACCCCATCTCTATCTGTTACCACTATTGCGTGGAGCCCTTCAACACTGAGAAAAATAAAATTATTAAAACAATATTCATGCAGGACTACAAGAATTATCAACTTACCTATTTGACAATTATTTTAAAATGCATAATGATCTATTGTCAATTACGCATGACAGTTGTTTACCTTGGCAATTGTTTATACAAATAGCTCCTCAGATTCTGTAATAGAATAAAATACATTATGTCAAGTAAGGTCATCTAAACTGTATTAAAGGCAAGGTGTTTAGTAAAACATTTCAAGAAGCTTCACAAGCTACAGGATGTAAACGATACTCACATCGGCCATATTCATAGATTGAGAGATTCGCCTGCTGCACCAGAAGCTATAAAGGCCATGAGAAAATTACATTTGATAATACGAATTATGACAACATTCTGGCATCTCGCCGTTAATTTTTGCAGCAATTTCCGCAGCCACTGTCATTTAAAACGTTAACGTACAATGTTGACAAGTTTACACCATCTAATAATTATATTTGATAGAGGATATGTTTACATAAATCTTAATTTATGAAATGTGACAGTATTACCCTAAATTTCTGCCTGATATTATAAAAAGTCCTCGATTTGTTTATATGTGTTCATCACATGACAGAAAGCATAAGCGTTTCCGCATACGTAATATCCGTTTATGCGTCACTTCCAGTGAGAGTCCGTGCATTGCACAGGCCCTCTAGTGGCAGAAGTTGAGCTTCAGCGCATTTGAGTCCATATTCTAAATATCTGTTTTATGCATGCGTAAAGCACTTTGCATTATAATATGCATTATAAATATGTATTATATATATAATATGAATTGAGAATGGTTTTCCATGAATATAAATGTTTTGTTTAATTAATACATGAATTTAATTAAATTAGAATAAACTTTTTAGCAGCATTCTTTGTACAACATGTACTTCAAGTATTTTACATAAAAAATGAAGTACCACATTTTAACTTCATGTTCAAAACTTCATGTTTTGCATGTTTCATTTTATGTTTAAGTTGACATTTCTTCATTTAAAACTGCTCTTAATGAAATTTTAGATATTGAAAGTGACATTAACAATCTTGAGATAACAATAATGCAAATCGATAATGTACATGTGTTTGACCTCATGAATGTTCTACACATACTCCTGGGGCCCAAACTATTTATAACCGCTAGGTCAGCTAGGTGTTTGAACTACTAAACTGTGTTTAGCAATGGAATACTGTATCTGCTGTTTTAGGGTGAAATTTGTTAATGATTTGTACTCACTTTTGTAAGAAAGCTTTTCTGATGCTTGGAATGAAAAGCCTTCTTGGGCAGATTGTTACAGAAACAGTACTCTCTTCAGTTTTCAAAAACCAAGCAGTAAAGATAATTATATTATTATTATGTTGTTATATATTATATTGTTTTCCAGCCCTTCATTGCCACAATCACCCCATCAACTTCTACACCCCCAAACCCTAACCTCCAATTAAACCCCACCCCACCCCCAGCCCACCCACCCCCAAATAACCACAAACGCAGACACACATGGACATGAGCTTGTCCTCTCACAAGGTAGAATAGAGGGCGATGTAAATGGCTATGAAGGTAGAATAGAGAGAGATGTAAATGGCTATGAATGGCTATGTGTGGCTATATGTTCCTTATACTAAAAAGAATGCTTTCACACAAAACAGAGCAAAATAGTGTCGCTGCATATCTCATCACTGCAGGTGTTGGTTTGTGTTTGTTGTATACTTTATGGATTTGATTGTACTGATCAAGTTACTCTTAAATAAGAGTGCAGTAAGCCAAACATGCCACTGACAAGCCATGACATGTTTGCTGTATGTACATCATTTTCTTTACATCTGTGGTCTGTGGTTACTTTCTGCTGTGATGTTGTTTTCAAGCCTTCCTTAAAATGGACATTTATGGATCCAGCCAAGTATGGGAGGTAGCCAGCAGGGGGAGCCTGTAAAATGGGAAACTAAAACTGAAATGTTTTGAATGGACATGAATTATGTCTGTGTGTGCCCACAGATCTCCTCCTCTCACTGTCTGTCTCTCTTGGCAGGAGTAGTCAGTCTGTGTAGTAACATTCTAGGATCGGTTAGCCACATCAGACTTACATGCTGGAAATTTGGCTACACTGGCTGCCAGGTGTGCAACTTCTACCTGTTTTTTCTTATGATTTTGTGGTAAATTATCAAATGGACATGACAGGTTTCACTAAGTTTTAAGATTTAAGAGGTTTAACTTTTATTAACGCATCCTTATTTAGATGCATGCTGTATAATGGTAAACGATCATTCATTATGTTTGCAAGTGCAAGCTGTTTAAACAAAGAGAGAAAACAGCTGTGTCTGGATCTCCAATCCCCCCCACACAATGCTTAATAAAATGCCACTATAGGCAATCTTTTCACTGAATCCAGTTCAGTGCAACATTGAGAAATTAACATATTGAATAATTATGCTTTGGTAGTTTGAGGCACATTACAATTAGTGGGAAGACAAGCAGGTGCGAGTTTGAGGGACATTTCCTAAATATATCTAAATAATATATCTCAGTATCTTAAGTATTGTAATTTTAGTGTCTAGTGCTTTACACTGCTTAGAAAAAATTAGTATCAAATTCACAATTAAATAAATGTATCTTTTGCCATTGTAAATACAGATACTAAATAAAATAAACATTGTGATATCATTTTCGGCAATATCTTTCAGTTCTTAAATCTTTATGGCAGGGCAGTGATACGGACATAAAAGAGCCTGTTAAGTCTGTTATCATTGACATATGTTATCATAATCATAAATCACTTGTTATCATCAGTCTGCAAGAAGCAGTGGGTGTAATACCATAAAGAAGTGGAAATGCTGGAGTAAATTCTTTATGTGAGAATCTATTATCTGACACAGAGTGGTATCTTTTACAGCCTTATAAAAAATAATCTAACACTGAATTTCATCACTCTGTTATTTGATTGACTATAAACTTCATTTAAAAAGAAAACAAGTCAGAAAAATGTATTGTATTGTATTTGTGACATAAAGCCTTCATTTTAAAAGCCTTCATTGTAGTATACACTGCAGTACATATGTATATGGACATCCATAAAACATCACAACCAAATGTGACCACAGAACCAGACATAAAAAAATCCATATGTGTGCATTTCTGTTCATGCTAGAACAGAAAAGGATGGAGATTATGTGTTGATTGTAATGTTATGCTGTGATGTTCCTGTTTATTTAGTTGCTTTGGATAAAAGCAGCTGCTGCCTAAATATGTGAATGTAAATGTATATGTATGTAAATGTATTTCATTGGTTACATATACCTTTTAGTGGGTATAGATGAAAAACTCATCAGTTAGAAGGGGCTGTACACAATACTTTTAACTCTACTGCACTCACTAAGGATGTGGAGACTGTCATGTATATGGACAACAGGCAGTCAATTTTGGGAACCAAGAAGTGTTCACAAAATAACATTTTTATTTCTTTTTCTTACATTAAATGAAGTTAAAAGCAGGGTAAGCGTAAAAATTGTTTCTCCAGAATCATCTCTGGCTCAAAGCTGCCATCTGCTGGTCATTACTGAGTATTGATAAATGTATTTATTAATTGTTTTACACCACTAAGGCTGATGTCAGGAAACTACACAGTTAATCTACACACAAGTCGGGGAAGGGGAATTTAGCATGTCCAATTCACCTAATCTGCATGTCTTTGGATAATGGAGTACCCAGCGGAAACCCACGCTGACAAAGAACATGCAAAGAGAACATGCACAATCTATACAGAAAGGCCTCCTGACTCCTGTCTTGCTGTGAGGCAACAGTACTAGTCACTGTTCTGCCTGAGTGTTGATAAATAAAATAACTTGTCGACTGAAAGAAAGCCACAGAAGGTAAATGATCCTTATACTTAGAAAAGAGATCCTTCCAGACAAACATGAAAACTTAATTTCCACGTTTGGTTGTGTTAGGTGTGAATGGACATTGAGACGTGAGGTGTTTGTCTTTCGTATATCGGATAATCAGAAGCAATTGAAAAGTAACTCTGTGGCAGATCCTGGCTAATGATTCTGTCCATCTGCATCTTATCTCTGCTGGCATTAGGGATGTTTAAAACTTTCTTTGAGGCTGAGAACGGTCCAGATTTAGTTATGTTTCGATGTAACAAAGACGTTACTTTCGACTTTTGGTTGGGTTTTCTTTGTGAAAAGACAGATTTTGCAGCTGTTTGCTGTTGGTCTGTATTTTGGGAGTCTGCATATTCTGCCATTAACCCAACTACATTAAGACTGACAATGGCCTCCGATATCCCTGCCATGTTTTGTGCTCTGCAGCGATACTCTCCTGCATCTTTATAGGATATTCCATTGAGACTGACAGCCGACCAGCGAATGCCCACTTGAGGAGAGTCTTGTACGTCTACAGGCAGAAGAAAATAAACATGATAAAGTAGTAGAAGTGGTAAAGTACACACACACACAGTATTATTAATTATTTTGACAAAACTCGTAACTTACAACCGGCAAGTTTTCTGGGCAGTCTCTCCATTTCATTGCTGCTGTGAATCAGCTTACAGCAACCTTAAAATAACAGAGAATGCTTTTACAGTATTGGGTCCAAATTGATCACTACCACTACAGAAAATTATTTAATATTTTAGTTTATTTGAGTTACCCAAATAACCCCAGTTCAATATCCAAGTTTGGGTCATTTCCCAGTCACACCCCCCTTTTAATCGCCTTATAAAAGGGAGGTGTCCCTATGAAAACTGTATCATCTGTATCAGTAACTACAGCCTTTGTGCAACAGTTGAAGGAAATACATATCTAATATATCAAAATATATATCTAATATATAAATATAATATATCTAAAGAAATGGAAAGAAACAAATACATGTATAAGATACCTGGTTTATGAAGGTTTGGTCTGGCAGATTTGAACCACATGATTGTGGGAGTGGGATATCCTATTGTATCACAGCGAAGAAGAACGTTGCTGCCCAGCAGAGCTGTGATCTTTGTGCCAGAGGTCACCACGTATGGCCTGCGGCAACGAGAGAGCTCCACACTCTGAAAGGGAACTCCAGCCAGGTCTGGCGGTCCACTACAGGTCAGGAACCGATCCAACAGGACCATGGAGGATTCTGGTGCCTTGCTAGTCTCAAGCAGGGAGGAAATTCTGCAGTCACACACCCAGGGGTTATCCTGTAGACCTGTGAGAAGAGGTAAAGAATGAAGGAAGAGAGAAAGGGTGGTTAACGATTATGACACATTCAGAAATGGCCAGTCTGGTATTGAGTCTCTAGAGGTGTGCATGGTTACGTAATCTGTGCTTTTTTGCATGGCTGGGCTAATTGGTTTCTGGAGCATTTGTTTCCACTGGAGACTAAATGCAGTGAGCCATCTAACAATCAAAGACTCTCAGATCCCACTTAGATATCATCCAAATTAGGTAAATATTTTATTACCACAAAACATTAATGACTTAGTCTGGTTTCAGTTACCTTGGTAGTGTTTGTGTGTGTGTTTTGGAACACTGTGTTGTTTTAGATGTGTGAGGGCCTATGTGCACATTGTGCTTTAAAACATCTGTTTATTTTGCCTCAGTAAAAGAAAAATGCTTTTAGATGGTATAGTGGTGTCTAAGAGCATGTTGAAAACCTGGGACTCAAAATCAAATATAAACATCAGAAACAGTAAGAGTGTAAATTTAAAGGAGTGAAATTTGATTCTGCACAGTTTACATTGACCATGTTAACAGCTATGTACAAACCATCTGATTTAATTACATGTACGCATTTGCTTCCATTAACAATACAAGATGCTTTTTAGGACATTCACAGATCATTCCAGGATATCATGAATCATCAGGTTTTGCACAAACCTGTTGCTAGCTTGTATGATAAATGATTTTATTTCTAGTCTTTTGAACTGTGTATTTAGCCCATACTGTTGAAAGTACCATACTTTATGTTTAGTGCAGGCCACATCACTAGTACCATCACAACAGCTGCTAATGAGCTGTTTCTCATACCCTTACAATTGCATTTTATTCATTAATTCTATAAATAGGTATGGTCCTATAGCTTATAGGTTATTAACTAATAAGGTATGGTCCTATAGCATTATAGGTTATTAACTAATAACCTATAATGTGTGCTCTGCTCTGCATGTTTTACCTAAAACCACAGAGCGCTGGGGTTGAGTTGTATCACTAAGGGTGATAAACGGCCACAGAGCAATCAGATCATTAGGCAGCGTGCTCAGTCTGTTGCTTGAGAGGTCCAGATAAGTGACATTGCCTAGGTAACGCGCAGCCAGGGGTGGGATGCGTGCCAGGCGGTTATTGTGCAATCCAAGCGTTCGGAGGCGTGGCACATCTCTAAGTCCCTCCCAGGGAAAGGTGGACAGAAGATTCCCATCCAATCGCAACTCGTGAAGCAGAGACAGGTTTGTAAAACTTCTTGGATGTAGAACAGTGATGGAGTTATAAGTAAGCCACAGATAAAGGAGTTCTGGCATAGCAGAGAAAGCGCCTCTAAATATCCTTGAGACAGAGGTGCGTTCCAGGCGAAACTTGATTGTATTCTTTGGCAGGGATGTCGGAATGGCAGTCAGGGCTGGGTTCTTACACAGCACAGTTCTAAGAAAAACAGTAAAATCAAATGGATAGCAAAAACAAATAAATAAAGGTGATTTGTCAGCAACTGCCTCATTAAATAAAATACAAGTCTATGTGATCGCTACAAGTGTCTCGTCACACTTGGCCTTACACCATTAAAAATACATAAATTAGCCAAATATAGTGTTTGTCGCTTCTGCAGTCAGCATATGGTGACCGCCATAAGCATGAAGAAAAATTAATTGTGATGTATAGACCATAAAGACAAATGATCTCTTATAACTCACATTCTCTCTTCAATTATAAATATGGTTGTCTGCCTCAGATCATATCTGTGACCTCTCAGCAAGGATATAAAAAGGCAACAGCAGAGCTAAGAAGAGGAATGTGTAGATGGAAGAAGTTCCCTGCGCTATAGACTTGATAAGAGAAAAGCAAGCAATAGAACACAACAGATAAAAATTGACTGTACCTGAGTTCCTTGCTATTGCTGCGGCTGTGAAACACACAGGTGCACAGTGACGGGCACGTTGGATTTGCACAGGCGACCAAAGCCAAACACAAAGTGAGTTCAGCATATTGAAGTGGATTCATTGCTCTAAATAATATACATAAAGTATTTCATACACTGCTGTTCACAGAAGTGCCACTCCCTGTCTGAGCAAGAGAGAGGTATTCCCAAACACCTCTGCAGATTAAGACAAGTGCTAAAGGGATTAGTTCAGATTATTCTGGTAAAGAGCACAGCAACATCTATCCTTAGTGTATAGTAAACGTGCCCTGACAGTGACACATTACAGTGAGACTAAATTAAATGTGAGATGGTTCTCATTAAAATGGCCAAAATTGTTTAAATAATTATTACAATATCTGGTAACACTTTACAATAAGGTCCCATTCATTGACATGAATTAACAATAAGCAATTACAGTTAGTTAATACAAATGCAATTGTTAAGTTTATTATGGATTATGTCAACAAACCTTTGATTAGTACGTGCTGAAATTAACATTAACTAAGGAAAATAAATGCTGTAGAACTATTGTTTATTATTAGTTCGTTAACAAATAGATCTTATTGAAAAGTGTCTCACACACCATCACTGGTAAAGACTGTAATCTGAACGCAATTTAATACATTACTGTTAATCTTTAAATATTATACATTATATATCATTGTCATTGGATGCTGCAATAAGGTTAAACTTATAAAAAAAGATTCACTTTTTAACCCACTTTTGCAGTGATTCATATAGTAGTGGTGGAGTCCCTCCCTCTGATGATCTCAGATGACTGCAGCCCTCTCTCTCTTTCTGACCGACAGCAGCAGCGGTAGCATGGCGGCGGTGGAGGCACGGGAGTGTGAGACGGAAGGTTGCTGCAGCGAGGCCAAACTCCAGTGTCCCACCTGCATCAAACTTGGGATTCAAGGCTCATACTTTTGCTCTCAGGTGAAACTCTAACGCCTTGTAGCAAACACGGGAAGCTCTTGGGTTTGTAGCGCATGTCACGCTACCGGCCTAAGGCACCGAGCGCCAACATTAGCCAGTTAGCGGTTAATATATCACGAAGAGGCCCGTTAAATATAATTTTAAACGTTTGGGCTTACGTAAGACTTTTGTACGTGTTGTTCTGAGGATGACATAATTGTCCGGGATGTTTCTCTTTAAGTATTTTATATAATATTATTTTGAGAGATGTTTTCTTGCGTTGGGCTTGTTCAGCGTGCTTTAAATGACTTCAGCTCAACGTGGCCGCGTGCTGTCCAGTTCAGTTGTCAGATCAATACAGTACATATAAGTCATTTTATTCCGTAGCTGTAACGTTAAATGAAAACATGGGACATGTATTTAACACGTCGCATCTCAGAGTATATGAGGGTTGGTCGTCCACTGCAAGTGTGCTGTCTGCTTAAACTGCGATCTTTGCAGGCTGGTGATCTGCTGAGCACTTAACGTTGTCTTAAAATGTAATAAGATGCATACTACAGCATTTCTGGGCTGTCTGGGTAGGCGGCTCACTAGGTTTTTGACAACAACACCTGTTGCCAGGGCGAGATTTGCTGTCTTACTGTTGCCGAGATGAAGAGTGACATCATGATGATGGCTGTTGCCGGGAGGTTGAAGAGTGACATCATGATGATGGCTGTTGCCGGGAGGTTGAAGAGTGACATCATGATGATGGCGGTGCTGCCAAAACAACTGAATTATATTTGATATTTCTGTAAATTATCTCTTATTTTATCATGCGCCTTAAAACGATGCAACACTGTTGGTTCTTCTGCGAGGAACTGCAATTGGCTTTTTCCACATACAAGTAACGGAGATTGTAACGGAGTCATTCTTGTGCTGGAGAGCTGTTTATTAGAAAAATGGAATATACCCATATGTGCAAGCTCAAACTTCATTAGTATTTTGATCTTTCAAGGCTGTGGTTTTGACGTTGCTCGAATAACAGCTTGAATCCTTTTATGTTTTCAGGAATGTTTCAAAGGCAGCTGGGCCACCCATAAACAGCTCCACAAAAAAGCAAGTAAGTTTGTGTGTTTTAGTGCTTCAAGTTTTATTGTTAAGTGCTATACAAATCATATTTTGCATAATTCTGTCTTCAATGTCTGCCTTGTGTCTGCAGAGGAAGACAAAATAAAGGATGATGGCAAAAATTGTGTGGAGAAAGAAGTCAACACAGACCCATGGCCTGGCTACAGATACACTGGTAAACTGCGACCACACTATCCACTGGTGAGCACCCAGCACACACCCATATTACTACAGATGGGAGTAGCAGCTAATCTTCGAACACATTTTGAGTGCTGTTTTTTGTTTTCAGACATCTATGCGTCTTGTTCCCAGCAACATTCAGAGACCAGATTATGCAGATCATCCTTTGGGTAAGATATTCTAGATAAAAGATGCAGTTTAGCAGTAAGATAATTATCTGTCTCTCATGTTGTCTTTCGTACCCTGCCCTTCATCTGACTCTGCACCATTCTAACTTATGTGTTGGAATAGGCCTGCGAAGTTTGAACTTTTGACCATTGCAGTGGATCACTGACATACACCCTTTTACACTAATGGCTTCATCTCATTAACTGAAGTGCCATTCGATTTTTAAATAGAGGTTTTCTTTGACAGTGCTAACCCACAAATTAACCACAAGTGAATGTACGCAACAGCAGGCATAAGATTAACTTTTCAGAGAGCTTATTTCTGTTTCCTATTGTAACTGTCATGTTATAATGCAGAGTTCTTGTAAATTTGTATTAAGTGATTTCATGCAGACACAGATTCTAGATGTTTGAATCACTGGGATGTGTTACCGTTCAGCTGCTGTAGTTTTACATTTATTTTGAATTAAGAAAAGATTTGGGACTCAGTGTTGTTATAGGGCTTTCCATAATGTAGCCTAATCATATGTGGACACTTGAGCCACATGATTTTAATGTCTGTGTTTTTCCCTCCCAATGTCTGTAAAAGCAAATTCCTATTGTCCTCTGATTTTTTTAATAACACTTCTGTGTAATATATTTTTTTTTGTTTTTGACAATTACAAAACATGGGTACATTTTTGTTGCGTCACTACTGTTTCACTGCCAAATGCACCTGTCTTATAGATTTAAACATCGAGGGATAGATTTTGAACTTGAGGGGAACTGACTTCAGATGTTCATGAATCCCCTTGGGACCAACTGGTTAAAAGGGGTTTAAAGTTACGTTAGTTACGGGGCTTAAAGAACTAACTTACGTTAGTTCTGAGAAAAACATCTACTATTATTAGTTTACAGAAGTCACTTGGTTTGATTGTATCCAATGCAATATCATGCATGCATTCACTTAAATGTCCAAATATATTTGCATCCATTGTAAATGCTTTTTATTATAGAACAAATGCTCTAATCAAACATGAACGCACATTGAGGTCATGTACACAGCCTCAATACCATTAACCTGCATTTAAATTGACATTTTCACTGTAGTGTAGAGGCATCTTTTGAGAGACATCGTTTTGTGCAAAATGCTTATTTGTTCCTCATTAACTAATGCTGCAGAGCCTTCCCGTAAGTAACTATTATGGTTGTGATTAGCTGGTATTAGGCTCCTATAGTTACAGCCTCTCATTCCTGTTATTAACTCATACTTCAATTCCTCAATCCTTAGCTTTTAAATAGAGAGTAGTGAGAGAGAATATCTTTAAAAGCACCAGAAGGGTTGGTCAAGTGTAGATTTGTGAGAGCGTGTGAGATGGTCCGGAAGTCCCTTATATGTGTCGCCATTGATCTCAGTGTGTGTGTGGGTTCGGGCAGCTGTGGTGTGTCTGAAGCTTCTCTCTCGCTCTCTGCAGCTGCAGAGGTAGGGTTGTTGGCAGGTACGAAGCCCCGCCGCTCCCCTTGTTTGTCCGGCTCTTGTTTTAACAGTATCACAGGGTGCAGTCCGCTCCACAGTGGGCGTGTGGGTGTGTTTTTGTGAGTGAGTGTGTGTCTGTGTAATAGCATGGCTCTGTTTGTTTCTGCATGGCTGATGTGGTCGATCAGCTGGATCTAGGGGTAGACGGTATGACCAGGATCCACATTTTAACTTCGCAATTAGCTCTATATATCAATATCAGAAAGTCCCCAAATATGGATATTTTAAAGACATTACAAGGTACTGGATAAAATTTAATACATTAAATAAAATGTGGTTTTAGAAAGTCAATGTTTAGTCCCAAATCATTGAACATAAGACTATCACAGACCTACAGTCCACTGAAATCCATCAAGTTTGTATTTTTTAATCCTATTTGATTACTTTATCTTTTAATTTGGAATGCCAACCAAGATTATTCACAGCAGCAGTGCATCTGGCATCATTATTGATTAATCTTGACTAACCTTAACTTTAAAATTGTTAACATTAAAAACGTACCTTTTATGTTGTTCACCTTTGTTCACAAACAGTTAATGTTGCTTTGTAGACTATATTGAATATTGGCTTCTAAGGCAAAATGTTTATTGCTCCCTCATTTGTAGGTCATGTTGGACAAAAACCTCTGCTAAATGATTAATGTAAACGTAATGTAACACTTACAGTAAAAGCTTGAAAACACTTAACACAATTACTTGTTTTACAGTTTTCTGTGTAAATAACAAGGCTGCCCTGCCTGCCAATACCTGTCCAGATATATTTACCACTGTATAAACAAACAAATTTCTACCGTCAGATGGTGTGTACCGTCATACTACCCAGCCCCAGCTGGACCTGTTTGTGACTACACCGTTACCAAACTGTCATGTCTTAGAGCTCACTGGATCAGTGATTTTGTGTGTATGTCTCAGAAGTGACTGTGATGTGTGCTCATTAGCTGACTGGAGACCACGCTGTTGAGATTCTGTTGTGGTGAAGGTCAGCAGGTCAGTAGTTAGTTTCAGTATCTGAGTGATAGTGACATGCTTTTGTGGGGCGATGTATATGTGTGTATTTTATTATACATTCAGTGATTTACTACAACTAATAGGGATGTCCGAGACGGAACAGACCATGAAGGGGACATCTCAGATTAAGATCCTCAATGCTGAAGAGATCGAGGGAATGAGAGTCGTCTGCAAGGTAAACCAACATCATAACTTTAAAGTAATAACTACAGAATAATAACTCTGAGCAATATAACAATTTTACAGTTTGCTGTTTTATTTCACAAAATAGTTGTGTGTGTGTGTGTGTGTGTGTGTAGGAAAGAGAGAGAGAGTTAGGGACAGAGCACAATATAAACTTGTTAATGCACAGCAAGAACCATCTGCTTCAATCTTGTCATATACTTCAAATAAAATTACACATCTACTGACTGTTTTTGTTGGAATCTCACAATCATGTACGGTCTTTTACACTCACTATTAATGATGCATCAGCATTGACAGACTAAATGACTGCCTGTAATTTCCTGTTATGCTACATTTTGGCAGGAAATTTTGACACCCAAAATAAGAACAGGAGTAGTTTTTTTAAACTGAACCAAAAAAAAATAATTTTTTTTTACACTGAATCAGAATGTAATTTGTGGAGTAACTTTATCCTGTGCATATGCTGAGAGCTTGAGTGCACTGTCTGGTTTTCAAACGTCTGTGTTTAAGAGAAAAATATGTTCGATTTTAGAGTGTTGAATATAATGGTGTGTGTTTGCTTTCTGTAGCTGGCTCGAGAAGTTTTGGACATTGCTGCTATGATGGTGAAACCTGGAGTGACCACAGAAGAGATAGACCATGCAGTGCACTTGGTAAAGCTTCGCTATCTTTATTTTTTCCTTTTTAAATATTACGTAGATTAAATATTTGTGTTTTAGATTTGCTCTACATTTTGCGGTTTGTGTGGAAGTGCTTTTTTGATAGTTTTCATTTGAAAGTTTGTCATTCATTATAAATACAAGTACAAGTTTGTGTAAACTCATCAGTTTTGATTCTGCTGTTTACTGGTTTAGGCATGTACAGCTAGGAATTGTTACCCATCACCTTTGAACTACTACAACTTCCCTAAGTCCTGCTGCACCTCTGTTAATGAGGTCATCTGTCACGGGATACCTGACCGCCGCTCCTTACAGGAAGGGGACATACTCAACAGTATGTATTAGCATTGTCAAACACGTGCAAATTTCCTTTTGTAGATTGTTTTGGCCTCCATAGTGCCGTTTTAAAGGAATACACACACTTATCCATTACAATTATATGTAAAATGGTTCTTTTACACACACCACATCAGGTTTAACATCAGAAATCATTGGTTATCCAACTGTTACATTTATTATTGAACTTAAATTAAAAAATAATATCTTCCTACTTCTGCTGACACCTCTTAGAAATACCACACTCTCCCATTTACAAAAGAAATTCAATCCTGCACCACAACTAATCAAATAGGAATGCAGACATCTCTTAGGCTTTATAGGCAATAACAAACTTAAAGCTTTTAGACAGAAAGAAGTACAGCTGTTACGTGCTCACTTGGTCAATCATATATAATTTTTCTCTGCAGTTGACATAACAGTTTACCACAATGGTTACCATGGAGACCTGAATGAAACCTTTTTTGTGGGTGAGGTGGATGAGGGAGCCAAGAGACTGGTTCAGACCACTTATGAATGTCTTATGCAAGCCATCGACTCCGGTGAGAAGCAAACGCTACACATTTCAACAAGACCATTACAGTACATTGTCTTTAAACCTTGTACATTAATTTTACATTGCATTTGCGCTAGATAGCATAGTGTGTAATATGCTTGTCTAATGTAAAGTACACCGATGACTGTCACAGTGGAATACATGTTTATTGTGATCTAAGGAGACTTTTTATAACTTTTAGTAAAGCCTGGTATCCGCTATCGAGAACTAGGGAACATCATCCAGAAACATGCACAGGCTAACGGATTCTCTGTGGTTCGGAGCTACTGTGGCCATGGCATCCACAAACTGTTCCACACTGCTCCCAACGTACCACACTATGCCAGTGAGTGTATTTACAGACACTAACACCCTGTCAGAGAGAAGCAGTGTGAATGATACAAGCATTGCACACTGTGATGTAATCAGACCTGCAGATCTAAGAGGACCTGAATTAGAACTGAATTTTGTTTATATATTTTGTTAATTTATGATGTATATATATTTTACAGAGAATAAAGCAGTAGGAGTCATGAAGCCTGGCCATGTGTTTACTATTGAACCAATGATTTGTGAAGGTAAGAGACAAATGACCACATTCTTTTCCAAAATCTTAATTACGTAGTTATTGTTTTCACATAAGTATGATTAAAAATTGTTTGCTTGTGCAGGTGGTTGGCAGGACGAGACGTGGCCAGATGGTTGGACGGCAGTTACTCGTGATGGAAAACGCTCAGCCCAGTTCGAACACACACTCCTTGTGACAGAAACTGGCTGTGAAATCCTCACACGGCGCCTTGAGGATAACGGTCGTGCTCACTTCCTGTCCCAAATGTAGGATGGTAGGGTTGTATCAGCCCAATTCTGCATTGGAGGATACAACAGCTCCGCCCCATATCACCGATCAGCCAATCACAATGTGGTTCTCTGTTGGGCAGGAAATGAATGGCCATGCGGCCTTGTCAGCGAATTTGGGCAGGAGGTGGAGATTTGATAACTTCTGAATGTGTCACCGGACAGTCACATTAATCAGCTTGGATCTGAGAAAATTAAAAGGCACTGACTTTAACCTGGCTAAAGTGCTACCACACTCTGTCTGTTAGGTATGCAGAGTTAGCTGTGAGTGGTTTTGTGTGTGCACTTGTGCGTTGCTTCAGTGCGTTTGTATGTCTGACTCGTTGCAGTGTACTTTCTTTGGTAAGCCATTGCTGGAGTTCAGGATGCAACAAGAATTGGAGTATAAATGGTAAAACACTGGTGGCTTTCTGAATGATATCAAAACATTGTTTATATATGAAAACTCTTCTTACTGTTTAAAGAGTGCCTCATAACAATGAACATTGTAAAAATGTTTTTCATGAAGTTTTACCAGCGTTTATAAGGTCAACCTTAATCAGTCGTGTCTTGTTTATGAACAAAAATTTGATTAAATACAAAAGTTTAATTATTTTCTGCTTTGTGAAGGGGAGTCATCCTTGGTCAATGAAAAGATTTGTGTTTGTCTTTGATGATTCATTCCCATGTGAAAAGCAGTTGCAGGCCTTGCGTCATTGATGCTCTCTGTCTGTGTGATGCATCTCATAAAATCAATTTCAGTGTTTCGGTACTCAAGCTGAATAAAAGTTTATTTTCTCCTTTATTCTGGCCTCTATTTCTGTATAATACAATGAAACTGAGGCAATCATTACAAAGAACTGCAATTTTAATATGTAACAATTATAGTATTAGTATATTAGTATTATAAAAAGTTGTGTTAAGAAAGGCCTTTAGAATGTGTTTTTTTAAGGAATTTAAGGTATATAATACCAGGATTCAGTCAAAAATTCAATCTTTTATTGAAAAGAACAGTAGTTTATCAGAAATTCCTCAGAAGTTCCTTGTTGCATTAAATTTAATTAGATGTCTAATCAAATGCAGACCTCTATTGTGTTTTATAGGTAATAACCTGCCCTGTAAAGAATCTGAGTATTTGTTGGCACTGATTGTTGGTAAAAATTAGACAAATGGATTTAAACATGGTCAAATGTAATAAAGCTGTCAGTAATGCATTCTTACTAAATTAGCCAAAATTTAATAATTTAATAATATGATTTGGAAGGAAGTTCCACTGTAAACTATAATAAGTTGTGAGGTCGTATTCAGTATTACTGTTTGAAAGATTGTCTACAAATGTTTACAAAATGTGTCCGCATATATCCAGGAGGTTTCATATGTTCAATTATCATTGTAGCTGGTCTTAGCTGACACATTTAATAAGTGCAGATCCTGAATAAAAGATCTATTGCCATCTGTTTGTCTCTTTAAAAAACAGGCCTATGGCCAAAACACAACATGCAATACAAGTTAAAAATGTTAAAAATGGTTTCTGCGAATTGGGACTGAATGGAGCAACAGAGGCAGATAGATATGAAAGCCTCATTCACTGCCAAATGCTGTGAAGGATTTACAGTGTTTATGAGTGTTTGGACCTGTTTGACAGGCTTTGACTTAACGCAGCAGGGTCGACTGAATCTCAACTTTCCCATTATGGTTATATAAGCAGGACACATGTTGGAAAATCTGGCCCAGAGGAGCGAAATAAACAGATTTGATAGCATCATAAATTGGCTACAACAAACCACAAAAATGATCTACAAGCTCTTTTTTTATTTGCTACAGATTAGATAACATTTTCCTGCTGAAGTTTTTAGATTTTGTAAATAGTTTTGTGAATGGTGAAAAATTAACATCTACTTGCATTCCATAACCACATATAATGGAAGGATATAAATTTTGGTTATAACACAACTACACAGTTGTTATGTATTCTATACTTCAAAGCAGATGAAAGCACTTCAAAAGCAGTGAGCAAGACTATAATTAAATGGATCCTTGAACCCTGCTATTACACATATATTGTAAACAGCGAGGAGGCAATAAACAGTTCAGGCTATAACTTTATAGAGTGATGATTTGCCCTTCATTTGGATATATTCAGGATGGTTCGAATGCTATAAGAGAGAAAACAATGGTTAGTACTTTTTGGCAGATACGTTTATTACTACAGTAGTAACTGAATTGAATATTTTAGGAAGATAAAAAGATTTTAAAAACATACCATTCTCCAGTCTTCATGAGGTTGATGGCATCATTGACCTCCTCCAGACTCATGTTGTGGGTTATGAACTCATCAAGCTTTATTTTTCCAGACATGTAGTCTTGAACAAGTCTTGGAACACAGTCTTTGCTCTTAAAACCTTAAATGAAGAGTTTATCCAAAAAACAACATTTTTTCATCATTTATTTCACATATTCTGTGGAACACAAGTTACTTATTGCAAAAATATCCAACCAGCTCTTCTGCCACTTTGTATTAGATTACTACATATTCTAAAGTTCCTTCTAAAAGAGCCTTCAAAGCCTCTAACTTGGCTTGCTTACCTCCAAACAGAGAACCCTTCCAAGTTTTCCCAGATATGAGCTGAATTGGCCGTGCAGAGAAGTCTTTCACATCAGTCCAACCAACCAAAACACTCACACCCCAACCTTTAACACATGACTCCAGTGCACTCCTCTGCGATCAAACACATTCTTTTACTATCAGAACGACCGAAAGCATTAAATATATGAGTTCACCTACGTCTTTTAAAGCTTACCATAACTTCGGTGTTGCCTACACACTCAAGAGAGAAGTCCACTCCCCCATTGGTCATCTCTGCGAGCACCACACTGATGGGTTTATCGTATGATTTGGGATTCACAAAATCAGTGGCACCAAAGACCTTGGCCTTCTCAAACTTCTGCTCATTAATATCCACAGCAAAGATCCGAGAGGCTCCTGCATTTTTACAGCCCATGACTGCAGCAAGGCCTACAGCACCAAGCCCAAAAACTGCACACACGGAGCCCCGTGTGACCTTATCAAACAAACACAAACAACATTGTAGCATCTTAATATTCACCTTTTTATACAGTGGCCCCAAAAGGTATTGGTACACTTTTGAACACTACAGAATCACTACAGAATGTTAAATAATGCAAAGACATTCAATATTTTTAGATGTGGCTTAAGTGTGTAGATACATTTTTGGGACAATGCGTATATATACTACAAGCATGAGTTTGTACAGCAAGTCAATGCAAGGTATAGTGTACAAACCCCAGCTGTATTGACAGCAGCTCCATAGCCAGTAGAGACGCCACAGGCGAGCAAACACACTCGGTCAAGTGGGGCATCATTCTGGATCTTTGTCACAGCAATCTGGTTCAGGACAGTGTACTCAGAGAAGGTACTGGTGCCCATGAACTGCAGGATGGGCTGACCACGGCAGGTGAAACGTGTCAGGGAGTCAGACATCACGTCATAATGTTTGCTTGACCTGCCAGATAAAAGCTACACAAACTCAGAAAAGCTTCTAAAAAGCAAGAGGTGATGAAATGTGTTTGTGTGTCTCACCAGCTGCGGTCACACAGGTTTGTTTTTGGACACTTGCAGAACCTGCAGTCTCCACACTGAGAGATGAACAATGGAATGACTTTATCACCTGTCCACCAGATTGCAGAGATAGAGAAATATCACATTTATATAACATTTTAGGTTAACTGTTATTAAAAGTAAATGATTATTGGTAAATAATGCCTTAAACCTGTTACTATACAGCTACACTTAAAAATCTTTGTAGTTGTGCCATGAGAAGAACCATTTTTGGTTCTCCAAAGAACCTCTTAGTCAAAGTTTCTTAAAAGAACTATTTCTTTCTTACGTTAATCTCTTCTGTGCAACAGAACGGTTCTGTGGATGTTAAATGTTCTTTATGGTACAGCCAAATGAAAATCTTTTGTGAACCTTTATTTTTAGGACTTTAGGGTTTTTAGGACTTTAGGATCCCCACAAGAATTTTTCATAGTACATTTACATCTACTGAAAAGACCAGCTTAGACCTGCATGAATAATAGTGCTGGTTTATGCTGGTTTGGTGCTGGTTTACCCCATAGATTCATGCTATTTACCAGCAAAACCTTTCAGGTGAGGTTGGTTGACCATCAAAATGTGGTTTACCAAGAAATTATTGCTTGTTAAGCCTGATAAAAAAGCCTCACACCAGCACCCAAAAATACAATATATGCTGGTGACCATCTGTGCTGGTCTTTTACAGAATTAATAGACATGTTTGTTGTATGGAAGAAACTTGTGTGAAGATCCTTCAGTGTTTCTCATGTTTTGTTTTAATTAAGTAAATAGTGAATTCTTAGTTTTTAGTTATTGATTCAGTGTCTGGTTTTGTGACCTGGTTTGAAATCAGTGACTCCAGGTCCCACACTCTCCACCACACCAGCCCCTTCGTGACCCAGCACAGTTGGGAATCCCCTCTTCTGCTGGCTCTCAAAAAGGTGATACAGGTCGGTATGACAAACACCTGTAGCTATAACCTGTGGGAAAGGGAAATCCATGTAAACCAATATGAATTAACAGCACCATATGCTTTAAAACTGATTTTGAATAAGCGGCTTGGGTATGTGACAACTTTCATGGAATATTTACAACCTTAATTCGTATTTCTCCTTCCTGCGGTGGTGCCACCTCTATTTCTTCTATCATCAGGGGAGCATTGGGCTCCCAGGCAACGGCAGCCCGACATTTAATCACCTAAAGCACACAAATATATTGGCTTAGTGTGTTGTTTGAATAGACTATTTAGTGATTGACTGTAAGTGTTTATGTAACTGTTGCACTGGAGCAGTTGCATGTTCTCTGCTCTTTAACTGTAGCTGGAGCTTGTCCAGTCATTTAGTTTTGGCCAATGGAAACATGAAACATCTGTCTTTAGAGCCACGTCTGTCTTGGATTTCACAATCACTGGTAACTATTAACCCAATACATTTTTATACACTGTAACAAAAACTTTGCTGCCTTAAACTTTCAAATTTAATTAACTTTATAAATTTCAGTTTTATTTTTAATCCTGACTGGTGTAACTTTTGTTAAGCAATCTTTTAACTATTTTTTTTAAGTTACAGCAAGTCAACACCAGTAAAGATGTTTTACAGTGTAAAGAAACCTATGAAAATATATATTATACTTCTACATGTGATTTTAAATTAATCTAATCCTCTAATACTAATCTAATCTAGTCTTTTTATATTGCATTATGATAATTCTGTAGTAATGTCCAGTAGCTAGTAAATTAGACATTATTGCACTTTGCCGTACAGTAGCAACACAAACTCTCACTGTACATGTATTTACTATGCAACATTGGTCTTATATTGTTGTTCATCAGTTTTGCTTATACTACATGGAGTAAAACATAATGGTCTGTTATGAATATTAAAACATTAGCATTGCTATCATAATTGGTTCTAAAATATTTTACAGAATCAGAACTGAATGTTTTGACCTCTTTGCATTATAAATTTGTACTCATGTAATAGGTCAACGGACTGTAAAGAGACAGAGTTAATATTAAAAATGCATTAAGTGTTTTTGCAGCATGCATAAAGAGTTCAAAAGACAACTTTACGAACCTTCCCTGCAGTGGCCATATCCCAATGTAGTTGTATTGCTGTGCTGAATGCAAAGAGAGAAGGAGATTCTTTGGCACTGTTTTTATACTCTGGATTTATACCAATGAAGCAATCTCTCCACCTTTTTATGTCTGTTCTCTCTTCTCTCACTCTCTTTCACTAAACTAATAATGGCTGAAGAATGTACTCAAGATATATAGATGTTTTCCCAAATATGTAGCTTCAGATTTATACTTTTTATCGTACTTGTTAGTTGCTTATTTACTTGTTTTAGTTATTTGTTAGTTTGACCTGATGAGAGGTCTATATTTCCTGTGCAAGTTGGTCATTTAGTTAATTGACATCTTTTTTTAGAAGATAAGTGTTTTATCTGCTTTTAGTTACCAAAAAACAAGTGTTAACAGGATGTTCCATAAGAAAGATTTTGTACTACTCAGAAAACATGCACGTAAAGAAAAACAGACACAAAAATCTCACAAGCCTCTCTCAAACTGTTGGTTCAATATATTTTAATGTACATGCTGGGATGTGAATGCCTGAGTGGTGGTTGCCACTCTGGTTCACTTTTACTGTATATTTACATATTTTGGCAGTTTAATCTAACCAACTTATAGTGCATTCAAGATGTACATTTTATAATTGTATTATGGAGTATATTTTGGAGCCTTGGCATTGCATGCGCCAGATTTTCAAGCACTTTGCTCTACCAATTGAATGACAGCATTTTTTCTTTAATTCTTTACTACTTCATTTATTTACTTTATTGTGCAACCTGAACTCTGTCTTGTTTTTTTGGATTATGATTAAGGTGTGTTTGCCACATTGGACTGCATTTCTAATGTTGACCCTGAATTTTTTACTGCACTTTTATATTTGTACTGTAGAATTTGCATGTGAATACACAAAAATTTGACCCATAATTTACTTACCCACACACTGCTCTAAACCCGCATAACTTTCATTCTTTCATGAAACATAAAAGAGGATGTTAGCCAGTATATTAGAGACTGACAGCCTTTGTCCCCATTTACTTTCATTGCATGCATTCTTCAAAATAACTTTAGGAAAATTTTAATGTTTTAAATTTTAATGCCATTTTAAAGTTCAAATACATTGCAAAATAAATTATTTAAAATGTCTAAAAACTGATTCCCTTAAAATAAATTATACACCAAATCATTCTTCCTCACCAGCACCACTAGCACCACCCAATATAGAAAAAATGATATGTAAATGATGGCACAAGACATGAAAAATGGAGTACTGCCCCTGATTCACCCTGAAAATAATTGTGTTTATAAAAATTTTGCATATAATATATGCAAATAATCAGTTTTAAGTGTCATTGTATCAGCAATTTTGTTTTATAGCAGTACCACAAATAATCATAGCAAACATGATTTATATGTGATTTAAACATGACATTCATTCATGTACAGTGATGCCACCTTGCAACGATATTTATATATTTGTATTGTATAAAGAGCAGCTTAACCATGTTTAGAAAGTTAGCGTTCATTCATTAATTTTCAAATATAATATTTGCAAAAAGAAGACAGTGTGGTAAAGCTTTTGATCATGAACATGGGTTATACAATACTGGGACTAATTTTAAACAACTTTTGTTGTATCCTGAAGACTGATATGACAATATAAATTCAGGAAGAGATTAAAATCCACTGATCAAGACAAACACTTTCTCATGATTACAAAATAGTAATATACAGTGCATAACCTAGGTATTTTAGCATGATCCATAAGAGGTAAGGTTTTAAAGGTATAGTTCACCCATAAATGAACATTCTGTCATCATTTACTCACTCTTATGTTGCTCTAAAGACTTCCTTTCTTCAATGGAACACAAATGTAAATGTTACAGATAAAGTTAGTGACTGACAGTCTCGGTCACCATCCACTTTCATTGTTTGGAGAGAAAGAGCTGTCTTATGTTACACAAAATATACAAGCTTGGGCAACACCAGGGTGATTGTGACAGAATGTCCATTTTTAAGTGAACTATATCTTTAATACAGTTGGTGTCTAAGTAACAGATGTTTCTACCTGTACTTAGACTATTGAAGCATTTTGTTTAATTTGCTAGATATAGCCAGAGGCCCAAAGATATCCCAGTAGCCTCAGAACATTCGCATGCAGTAGTATTAACACATTCAAGTTTTGACAGAAGGATATTAATTTACTGCCATATTGTCCCAAGACATTTTAAGGAGTGAATGAGGAAGGTTTCCCCCTGGTACATAAAGAAAGCAACTGTAAAAACTAGGACACAACATGCTTGTTGTCAAGCATGTTGTGTACCATTGACATCTTAAATGACAGTATACCTGGTTTGTACAGTTGCAATCAGAATCAGGTTTGGCTGATATTCATAATAGTTTAAAGTGCCTTTACTTTAAAACGTATAACCAGCATATCAATATATACCCATTTTGTTTATGCAAACACTCAAAGGAAGCACGCTTATCATATCTACTGCACAGTTCACACCTGTGCATAGATTGGATAAATCTACTTATTAATTAAAGTAAATACTTTTCATATTTCCAACCACTGACCCTCTTTTGCATACACCCATATAAAGAGAGCAAAACATAGAGACCTGAATAAACACATATGTTCAAATGACAATCGTTAAGATCTTTTTTAAATAAGGAGTCTCTCCTCTCCTCTGTTGATGCTGCCTCTGATTGCTGAATGCATGTCTCTCCATTACTTCTGGATATAAATGATAACAATGCATAAAGTCCCAACAAGACCAAGAGCATGGATACCCAGAAACCAGAGTAACAACCAAAAAACCAGCACGACCACAGGCTCCACAATTTTCTCTCCAAAGTAAAGCTGGGTGAAGCCAATACCCCTCAAACACTTATTCAGTTCTCCGAACAGAGTGCCCAGCCTCTCGCAGTCATCCACCAATGGAGTCTCTGGAGCAGGTACTGCTGGCTCTGATATGGAGGCACTGTGTGATCTTTCTCTTGCCCTGAAGTCATTCTGAAGAATAAAGTTGGGGTGGATTATACATTTAAAGTAACACCTAGCAGTAAGTGATTACTGTACATGATGGCATCACAAGACATAACAAGCATGTTGTGAAAGTTTGTGTGGGTGTATTTAGGGAAGATAGATGTTTGCATTCACCTAGGCAAGGTAGGCAAGGAACCTGATGTTGGTATATTTAGGTTTAATTATTTAACTGATGTAGTGTATCACAGAATACTGTGGATACATAACAAATTATATAGCCATTAGTGTTCTGTTCTAGGAAAGAAGCAATGATGTTATATGAGTTATGTTATAACTCACGAATGTGACCACATTCCAAGATAGTAATTCATAGCTCAGGCTGTGGTCTAATATGCAAAGCTAAGGATAAAGAAGGGAGGGGCAGGACAGTGTCTGATATTACAGATAAACAAATCCAATAGACTCTAAATAAACTAGAGGAAGAAATCTGGCAAAACATACAATAAAAAATATTTTTAAAACCATGCGCATACCAAGTCATATTTAAGCCAAAGTGAAAGTTCTCCAGAATAAAAACAGGATAAGAAAATCTCGTTTTACCTGTACACTGTGTGTAGAAGCACTGACAGCATGCTGACAATGGCACGCGCTTCGATGTATTGTCCCGAATAAGTCATCACAATGGGGTACCTCTGTATCATTCACTATTGGATTAGTGCTTGACATATTTTGCCCCATAAACAAAATTATTAATGCTGACCTGAGATAGGACCGAATGGCAGAGTACCATCCGGCTGTAGCGATACTTCCGGCCTCGACTGTCAACAAAATAATGACGTCACTATCCACGGCGTGGCCAAATAAAACGTTAATTTCTTAAAACGGCAGTAATTTTGTAAATAACTTTATTATGATCTTACTAGAAAGTAAGTCATATCAATTTAATAATAAATTATATCATAATTATGTAGCTGTGATAGAAGCAGTTCAAATGTTTATTAGGTTTATTAGTTTAACCTTACTAAGGCTAACGTATAAGTTTGGCGTTTGAAAGTGTAAATGTTTATTTAAAGAAAAAATAATTAAAAAATATGACTGTTCTCAAAACCTCTTGAGCCTCCTACTTAGACAACATTTTTGCGCGTCATAAGCGCGTTCAAATCTGTCTGGTAGGCAGGTCACGGCGTTTTTAAACACAGCCCGTTTTTGGCTCTTAGCTCGGTGTCAGCCAATCAGAGTGAAGCGCTGAAGTGAAGCGTGAACGTCCCTTATGAGGCCTGTGAACGACTAACGTAAAATGGCGACGGCGGAGCCGGTGAGTCAATAAACTTTTCAAAGATTATTTTACACTTTCCAGTCCTTTTCCGCTACAACAGAAAACGTCATTTCACTACCAGTTACATAAGCGTTAACTGTATGGAAAAATATTTTTAAGTGTTATCTTCAGTCAACTTTCTAAAGTTATTCGGCATGTTTTGAATGGGGTAGAGCTACAAGTTTGGTTCAGAGTTGGCAGTGGTGTTTCGGGTCGTGTATGGCACTAATGACTTTTCCAGATGTGTATTTTTCAGCACTTCCTTATATGTAAGAAACGTCTGCCAGCCACATTATAACTGCAAAAATATCGACAGCGAATGGGGAAAATATAAAAGTATCACCACCATGCTGCGTGAGACTCAAAGCTGTGTCAAACTACAGTTTACTAACACGTTGCAAATGTGATTATGTAACATTTGTTGTCATAAAATTTGTGATGAATTTTAAAGACTTCTCAATTCATTTTGCTTAAACTTATGAATTATTGAAACATTTGTGGTTTGTTTTCTATAAACTTCTAAAACTGTACAGCTAACAGTAGACTGTAGTCTTTAGACTAACGTTAGATAGAACATGGTCTTACTTTACTAGAAGATAAACCTGGTGTTGCATTTGTCCCAGCTGTTGAATAAGTTCTGAGTGCTTCTGTTAAATTAAATAAATAAAAAATAAATATGCACAGTGCACAGACTTTCTCCTCTGTCATTGGATTACTGGCTTCTTTGGCATAAATATAGCCGAGTGAGTTTGATATGACTAAATTTAAAGATAATTTTAAAATGTTCCTGTGCAGGAAATAAACTCAAATTCTTTTAAGAGTGAAGAGGACAGCTTGGAACAAACCAGCCAGGAGATTGTCAGCCCCGAGAGCTACATCAAACATCCACTACAGAACAGGTATTGTGAATCAGTTTATTGAGGGACATGCTTAGCAGGTTCTGTTTAATAAACCTTTCATTAACGTTTTAAACGTAATCTTAATTCTCAATCTCAGACATCAAACTATATTGTGCTACAGATAGACGTTGCATATATTATATCCAATGTATTATTTTATACTGTAATATACACTGTTTTATATAGAAAGTTCTGTATGTTCATTTATACTAATTTTTCATTTGTTTGTTTTTTATCTCCAAAGATGGTGTTTATGGTTCTTCAAAAATGACAAGAGCAAAACATGGCAGGCAAATCTCAGACTGATCTCCAAATTTGACACGGTAGAAGATTTTTGGGCGTAAGTCTTTTTCAAGATATAACACATGCATTCTCAAATGTGTTGACCAGTTTAATTAAACTGATGGATCACTTCTTTATAGGCTTTATAACCACATTCAGCTCTCCAGTAATTTGATGTCAGGTTGTGACTACTCATTGTTTAAGGTGGGCTTTTTTTTATAAATGCTGTCATTGTTGTTGGATTGTTGGCATAATTTATATTTGTGATCATTTAGTCAAACGTGTGTGTTTGTAATACGATATTTGGCAGACATTAATTTAATTTTGGGTGAATTATCCCTCGTATATAAAGCTCAGTGGAATTAACCTAATACTGTAGAACTTCATTACCATGATATCTAAATCTTTGAGATGATTGCTGCAAGCATAGCATTTTAACAAATATTGTGTGTTTTTATTCCTGTTTGTTTGATTTAATTGTGCTTGTTTAGTATTGCTTGCTGCTTTCTAGAGATTATTTATGAGATTCTCTAGATTACTGTGGATTTTGGTTTCTGTTTGGGTTGCAGGATGGTATTGAGCCCATGTGGGAGGATGAGAGAAATAAAAGAGGAGGCCGCTGGCTCATCACTCTAAACAAGCAGCAGAGAAAATATGACCTGGACCGCTTTTGGTTGGAAACTGTAAGAGTTCAGAGTTAGTCACTGAACGCCCCCTCAACATACATTCATGTACTAGTAATACATGTACCTTTGTTGCCTTGTCTCTGTAACGGTTTTCTGTGTCATGCCCACAGCTGCTATGTCTCATCGGAGAGGCTTTTGATGACTACAGTGATGATGTGTGTGGCGCTGTAGTCAATATCCGAACAAAAGGTGATAAAATTGCAGTATGGACGACTGACTATGAGAACCGAGAGGCTATAACGCACATAGGGTGAGCCTCTCACACGCTCTGTTACATGTAAATTACAACCTAAAATGCTCAAGCCCATTCAACATGGAATTGTGTTTGTTTGGCAGGAGGGTGTACAAGGAACGATTAGGCATCCCTATGAATATGACCATTGGCTACCAGTCTCATGCTGATACGGCCACCAAGAGTGGCTCTACAACTAAGAACAAGTTTGTGGTGTAAAAAAATCTTCAAGGGCCTGAATAATTTTTCTCTATCTTCTCCCCATCTTCCTGTCTCTTTCTCTGCCTGGTAAACCAAAGAAACTGAAAGACAGACTGTATTCAGACTGCCATGACCCCTTGCTGCACATACGATTTATCCCAAAGCCCTTCACAAACACACCGTTGGACTTCCACAAATCATGAGAACTGCAGCACAGTCGAAGATGTGAAAGTAACAATACCTATGCTGCTTGTTACATTCACACAAGTTGTATAAGCATTCTTGTGCCTCTCTCACACTACAGTGCAAGTTACAGACATCAACAAGTCACTACACAGTTTCACTCAAACTACATAATGAACATTCATTGTTTGTTCAGTGTATTTGAATGGTGGAGAAAAGGAAATGTCTGTATTCTTTTATCCAGCAGCTTCGCTGCTCCGGTGCCTGATGAACAAACATTTTAATTTATTCGGATTAAACACTGACATTTCATTGAGATGATGTGGCCATTGAGTGCATGTAATCAAGCTAATCTTCATAGAGCTGCCTTGTTTCTGTAAGCTTTAACAATTAAATTTGGTCAGTTTGTGATAAGTGTTTTTTAAAATTGTGAAGTTTTTGATGCATCATAAATTTACATTCCCTGTTGAAATGGTAAAGTGTGGGGCATTTGCAGTGAGGTAACAGGTGAATTGTGCCTCTCTGGATGTATTTAGCTTTTCAATAGAGTTTCCACAAGGTAGCAGCATCAAATCGGCTCAGAAAATAAACTGTTTTATGACAATTCAATTAATTTTACTGAAAAGGGGGAAAGGCATCTTACCGTTCATCAATGGCGTGTTGCATGTTGTATTATAACTTGAAATTCCTGGCAAAGTTTAACTCTTGGTATTCTTGGTTAACCATTATGTCTTACAAATACAATTTAGCTTCACATTTTCAGGTGAGATTAGCAATAAGGCCTCTGTTCTAAAGCAGGTCTTTGGTTATCAAATTGCAATTAGTTATTTGCAGACTGAATTCAAACTTAACTTTAGCCTTTGGTGTTCTAAATTTAGTAGCTTTGTAAACTTTATCCTTTTTAACAAACCTGAGATTAAAGTTTTGCAGTCTTTCTGTCTTGAGTGTCACATGCTGGTTCAAAAACACTCAGTATTCTATAATACCTCACTCAGGCTGGTGGCAGAACAAAACTTGATAACTGGCTCACTACCACATTATTATCTGAAACCAGCACCTGTAGCTGTCTGTTTAACTCATATTATAGAGCTCAAAACAAGTTTAGGGTGTCAAGCTGTTCCAATATATTAGACCGTAAACAGTATTATACTATATCACAACATAAATGTCTTTTGGCAAACCTGATTCTTTGCTGTAAGAAAGGTTATTGCATGTGCATGGAAAGGTGAATAAATAATGATTTATTAGAGAGAACTGTGTTTGAAATTGAACTGCTGTTTAAATTGTGTACTTACAACAGGTGAGCAATACAGGAATGTTTGAAAATCAGGCTATGGTTCTGTGGTTATTTGCATGGGAAGTGTTGGCCACTAAAAGTTTAGGTTTACTATGGAGAATTTGTATAGTTTTCTTAATTAGCTAAATTAACATTTAGTTAATTTTAGTAAATTAAGGTGTGACTGCCTGGTGCATACAATATACCTATTGTCGTTGAAGGGCATCAGTGGTTTCACTGGTGCCTTAATCTAACCATAATTTTAGGCAAGGGTAATACTAAACTAATTTTAGGTAATGTTACTAATTTTGTTAGTAACTAATTTTAGTAACTAAAACTAATATAACTAATTTTAGGTAATATTAAACATATAAACACGTTTATTGAAGTGCATTTTTAAGTGGACAGTCAGAAGCATTAGTGTAAAGAAATGCGTGTATGCCTTTAGATGTGTTTAAGTGTCTACTTATTTTATTTACTGATATTTTATGCCATGTTCTTTTGTTTTGTTGCATTTGTTTGTCTCAACAGTATGATCTTTAAACTACCTCTAAAAATTCCAAGGCTTAAAAATCATACAGCTTAATGGGTCTACTGCATTTTAAAAGGTACTTTAAACAATGATTAGACAGATGCTTTAATGTTTGTACAAGCGTTTTGTTACAGGAACAAATTGTTCACAAAAGCCCTAACAAAAACATGGCAGCCACAAAACTTTGAGATAAGCATTAAATAGCATTTGGCTTACTGACACACTGAGAGCCAGGCCCACACAAGGAGATATGGGCAATGGCTGTGCTTGTCAATAGTTTTACTATCATCTTGATGTTTATTGGATGTTTATTTGGTGCTGGACAGCCGCATAATGAGGCAACCCTCTAATGTGCTATTTGGGGCTCTTCATTTTACACCTCTAGCATCTCTAATGAGAGACTCTAATGTCAAAACTCTAATGAGGCTTGTGCAGTTTATTCACCAATTACTTATCCAGAGTGAATGGAGATATAGTACAGTACAGAAATTTTAATTTAGTTGTCTATTTTACATGGTGTTTGATTACCATGGTATATGTGGTATATGTGCATAAAGATTCATACTGAGATAAAAAGCTAATAACAGCCAGATTTCTGAACTGATATAAGAATAGGGCGGAGGGTGAGTGTATTATACAACCGTTCTAAAGTCTTATCTAAGTCCCATCAGGCATAGCTCTGACATTAAACCCTCTTTAACCTCTGAATATCATGTATATTGTTATTCACAGGGCAGGATGCTTTTAGGCTAAGTCATGTCTCATTTCTTTATATGTTTGTTTTTGCCTCTAGCTACCAGAGAGCATGAAAGCATCTTTATTGCTGCAGCAATCCTGACATCAGGCTGGGGTTTTTGCCAAACATGTTCAGCGTTTCAGCAATGGACAGCTGTGATGCAAGTAAACAACATACAGGGATCAGTGAATACCATTATGCACCACATTCAAAATCGTTTCACTGTTCTCAGTGATATGTAAGTGGTGTTAGGTTCTGGTATGACGTTGTAAGCATTTTTTATCTGCCAAAAACCTAAACGTGAAAGTAATTTACTTTCAATGGAGAGAAGGTTGTGAAATCTGATAATATTGTGATTAATGACCACAAGATGGAGACTCAACCTTCACTTTGTCTCTGCCAATTAGTCACCATCACTAACATAAAAAAGCTCTTATATGCCTTTTGCTATCGCCTGACAGAACACCTGCCAATACGTTCTCATAGTTTTGATGACTTTGTCTGAAGGAACTGTATGTTTTCATATGTTAACCACTTATCTCTTAAAATTGAAGGTCACATTTACCTGCAGTACAAAAAGGTAAAACGTTATTGCTCTATATATTTTAACTTTGCTTGACATTATATTGCCCCAGGAATTGAAGGTATGATGTTATCATCATGCGCATGATATATTTACGCATTCATATATTTAAATTTACAGGTCAAGCAGTTATATTACACTGCTCTACATAGATCACATGCATCCGTCTGTAGGGCGATTTAAATACAATGTTGTATATTAGATTTATATTTGTATCATACCATAATTAATGCATTTTCCAAAGCGTCTTGCTCAATATCCGAGCACATCATGACCCTTAAGATTGTGTTATTAGCGTGCTGACGGATACGTTTTTGTTTCTTTTATGAGGCAAGGGGTGCTAAAACGAATTGTCCACATATCGGAAAGCGCGCTTTGTCAAACGCTGCTAAGTCTTTCAATGGACAGGATTGCTCGTGGCAGGAGTCCCTCGAGGACTCTTTTTTGATGGGCTCTGATGGTTTCCAATGGCAACCGACTGGTCAGCGAGGAGCTACATATGGAGCGTGTGTGTGAGCTGAGGAAGCTATTAAGTGTGTTCTGTTCACACTTAAACTCTGACACACGACACTGCACGACTCACACTGATTTTTCTTGCATGGCAGACGTGTGAAACAGACGTTAATGAATGCATCTCACTCCTGGCTTCTTTTTCTCGTCAAAGTAACATCCCGTCTTTTCGAATCTATTTGTTGCTTCGAAACAAAGACGCCTTCGTGATCAAACATTAAGAAAAATCATTAAAGCGTCTCCTGAATAATTAAATTGGTTGTTTTTGCCGTACCTTTCGGTTTTATTCATAAAGAAGCAGTTTCAGTCGGTTTAATGCATATGCTTTGTAGTGAAAATGAATGATGATCACAGCTGTCAGTCAAGATATTAAGTGGTGGAAAATGACAGATAATAACAGAATTACTATTTTTGGGTGATCTATTCTATTAACATTTTTGCCATGTTGTTGTTGTAAACAAGAACCATGAGTGCAGATAGTTTAAATTATGATACTAGCAACTGGAGATGTCCAGGTAAATTATTAATGAACTGCTGTTTACCAAAGTTGTCACGTTTTGTTTATGTTCATTTATGTATCCTTTAAAACAGGGCACTCTGCCTGAACCGTAATATATGGTTTGGCACTAGACAACAGGGCACAGCGGTACGTACCGGTGTGAGAGACAGATGGTTGTCAAAATCTGTAAAAGAGTCAGCACACGTACCTCTGTATCTGTGATTTGCTGGCACCACTCCTAAAGGGAAGCCCAGAAGAGATGTCAGTGTCTGAAAGAAGTGCCGTCTTTGCATTAACAATTAGTTGTTCAGTGGATTTAAAGATTCGTTCATTTGACTGCCTGAATTTTTAAGGAGTAAATTTGGTTTTATAATGTAGGTGTCACTCCTGTTAATAATGAAAGTCTGTGTTTATAGAACAGGATTAAGAGTATATATATGGCCTTCTTTTGTCTGTTCCTACACTCTCACCATCCCTAGAGGTACTAACATTGCCTGTTTACAACATACATATTTGTATGCATAAAGGCAACAGTGCTGGTGCCTTTGCCTACAATATGATTGTCTTTGGTCTTTGCACCTTTTACCTGCAGGCCTGCCTAGGCTTTACAGTAATTCTCTCTGGGTGAACCTGGGAGAAGGCTCTGGGTGTGTGGGTTGGATGTTCTACTCTTGGAATGTTCAATAGCAACAAGCTTTCATCTGTTTCATATCAGATCCTCATGACAGAATCAGATGATATGACTCTACAATCACAGCTGCACCTTTGAAAACACATTTGGCATTCTACAGAGCACATGCTGCATACATTTATGCCCCAGATACAGTCAAGTAGCAGGTTCCTATCAGATCACATACATCAAGGCTTCATTTATGCAGATGACAGCCTGTTCCATCAATTATTTTCTTGTTGTAAAACCTTTAAATTGATTGTGAGTGGTTTAATTTTAACACCCACTACAGTGTACAGAATTGCTCGATGTGGGTGCCTTTGTTTAGTGAGTGGAATGAGTAGCCTGTCATGCTCCTAGCAGTAGATATTGTAATTGTCATCCACCGCAAGTTAATATGAATTGGACATGACACTTCATGTTACCTAAAGTATCGTCGAGACAATTGCCCTTCACTTTGTCCCATCAGTAGGGTGTTAAATTGAAGCTCATATTACACAGATGCTTGTCAGGGTGAGATGTGCCATGTAATCTTAGAGAAAGCGACGGGTTTAAGGTATTTGGTTGCAGCTATTTTAATCTGAAGGCAGGAGCATTAAGTCAGATGCACAATATAGCTGTAGAAAGACCTCCCTCAGGGCTAGCCTTTTACACTAGTAAAGCTCATGAGGAGAAAGAGAGAATATGTGCGTGTAGATTAGTGTGAGAGCTTTTGTGTGTTTTCCATTTTACTTCGTTATTAACGTGTTCGCTCTGTCTGTGAAACTGAATAGAAAGTGTTTGTGCGTGTGTATGCTTGTGTGTGTCTGTCTTGGAGCTTTCCTTGTGCCACTACCTCCCCCCCCCAACACACACTCACTCCCCTCCCCATCATTCACCCTACATTCTTCATGGGTGAATATCTCCATGACGACCCCATCCGCTGTCTTTTCCTCACACTTCATCTCTGGTCTCCCTTTTTTCTCCTCTGCCCTCTCTGTCTTTTTACCGTGCGTCATATACATTAAAAGTGTTTAATCCCCTTGTGGAACTCAGTCTAACAGACACACATGCAGAACATCCTTGCTTCTTTTTTGGTAAGACGTCACACACCAGCACGTCACTCTCACCGAGCGAGCGTGGCTTTACAGTGGGAAACAGCGAATGAAGAACCCAAGTGAGGGAGGGTGGAGGTAAACGCTTATTGTTCTTGAGCAGCCCGAACTGGAGGTGTGGTGTTGTCGTGGAGACAGAGTGCTGGCTGTTCCCTCTTCCTATTAGCTAATCGCTCAGACACTGCTTACAAGAAGGCTGATCCTTATGGCATCTAGAGCAGCAGCCACAGGTAACCAGCACGCATTGTACACGTAAGCTTACCTATGCCCTGAGGTATGTGTTTGTGACAGAGTTTGTATCACTATATTACCAAGAGTACTATGCTAGAGAAACTAAGCGCATGGTTAAAGAATGTGAATGTAAAAGAAAACGTGTCTGTACGAAAGTGTGTCTGCGTTTAACACACTGTGTGTGTGGCAGGTAGGAATAGATCAGAGGTGTGTATGTGTGTGCATTGTGAGTCATAAAGGGGAAAGTGGTGGTGGATTCTGCCAGGGGCTTCAACGAACGCTGCTGCAAATTTCCACAGCCCGCGTTAGTGGAGAGGTGGGAAAAAAGAAACAGGAGTGCGAGCGCAAGGAAGAAATCGCTGTTCTAAGAAATGCGCTATTTCATCAGCGAACTGTGCGTGCGGTACACGCAACTGTGTCAGTAGTTCACTTTGTCTGTGATGGTCAGGTGGGGATGTCGATGCGCTCTTCCATTAGCGGGGCTCTCAGCGCACAGCACACAGCATTTCTCTCTCATGTGGCATTCAACATTTCCTCTCACATGCTGATAGACTAGAGGAGCATCGGACAGTGATGGATGCTGTTCCCGGGTAAAGAGCAAAAAGTCTGAATTTTAGCAGTGGAGAGGCACAGGTTTAAGCTGTCAGGCACAATCAAGTCGTTAGAGACCTGCCTTCAGGGAACACAGACAGAGGTTTGACTGAAAAGTAAGTACCTGTGTATTAGTGTGTGAGCGTGCGATAAACACATTTGAATTTTCAGCTCGCGTGCCGTGGCATGTGAAAAAGGACGTTTTTTATTTAAACCCTGTTAGGACAAAATATGAACTTAGCAGATGTACAAAATATGGAGTTCCATTTTCAGATCCATTAGGGACTGACGGAGAGGGGGAAAAACAGAAGCATTGAGGAGACTGAGTAAATGGACCTGGCAAGTTGATAGAGGTAGGTTTGTAGAAAGGAAAGCTTCTGTTCTTTTGTTGAAAAGACCTAGGAAGCTTCGAAAAGTAAAAAGCAAAATGTAACTTTATGAACATGGTAAGAATCTGTAAATATATGAATGAGATGAGTGTCTACTGTAGATGTCACTATATGCGTGAGTGCGTAATATAATTTCTTTGAGAATGTGAATGTAGGTGTGAAAATGAAGATGTCTTGAGAAAAATGTCTGGTAAAAGGTTTTGACCTAAAGAGCTGAAATATATATTATAAATCATATATATTTTAAAAAAGGAGGGAATTTATATTCAAATATATATATTCAAACAGAGCAGTTATTTCTGGTTCTTTAATTTAACTGGCCAAGCATTGTTTTAAGGTTGCTTATATTATTTGCTATATTTAGTGTTAGGTATGTTTCACTCATTTGTATTACTCTGCTTGTCTGTGTTTTGGCATTCCAGACCACAGTATAGGAGTTGTGTAATTTACCAGAAAGAGGAGCAGAGTGATTACAAAACTGACTGAGTGGGGAGGAGAAGATACTGGTTCACATACTGTGTTACACTCTGCATTGCTTGTTGACATGACTTGCAACATATATATAATTAAAAATAGGTTATTCGATTTTAACTTTTTGCTTAAGTAATAGGCTCACAATTGTGCAGCTGTACTAAAAATCCACATGATGGAGATTTAAGTGCCACAGGTAATATTTAGATATTGTCTCATTCTGAAGTATATACTGTAAACTAACACCATAACACCCAATAATATATAATTATATGTGTTTAAACTAATTACATTATAACAACCCCAACATCATGTGTAACATTACCTCTCAGAGACATTGTAATTCTTTAAACAAAAAAACAAAGGTCCACATTTAAAATTTTTTGTTCTTAATTAGACCCAGGGGAATATTTTCTTTAATGTAATTTTATTAAAATTACCTTGTTATTATAATGTGTTAAATGAATCAGCTTGATTTGTGCTTCATTCTTTTTGCGTGCTATACCAACAGGTCTGTTGTGCTCGCTGCTTTTTGCTTTGCTGACGTCTTTTACCAACTGGACCATAAAATAAAGTGTTTCACGTTTGCTTTTTTTAGCTACGCAAAATGATTTACCTAGATTAGCTCTGTCATGTTCATTTCTACAGACTCCTTACAAAGAATTTTCAGCAATGCTACAAGAATTGAAGGCTACAGTTGATATGATTTTTCAGTGATTTAACTTTGTTTCAAGGTAAATGTAAGCACATAAGACATTCAGATATTTCACGCAGAAATACATTTAGATTTACATAAATACATTTTTCTCTCATGCCAAAATGACTGATTAGAAAGTGCATACACTGTATTGTTACAATTGCTTTTCAGCAGATTCCAAAGATACAAATCAGGAAGGAATAAAGATAGATTGGCAATTTATAAAAATGCAACTAAACACAGTAGCACTGAGAATATAGTGCTGTCTGTAAAGGAGGACTGTACTATAGCCGTGATTTGTACGCTCTTCTGTATATGTTTAGGAGGTTTGTCTACTACTAAGAGTACAGACATGTTTTTATATGCAAACATGTTGCCATACATCTCTTAGTACAGGGTTGCTCAGTCTCAGCTAACTAGCAAAGGCTTAATATGATATTGAGTTGAAGTAATTGAGAACTAGTGACAAGTGATGTAAAACCTTTTGCCCCCAGGGGTTTTTAAAGTGTGAGTCCATGCCTCAGAGCCCAGGCTAATAAGTCTGACAGTTTAGCTGCTGGTGTGATTAAAGGACTTTGAAGGATGCCAACAGGATTACAAATTAGATCCAGTATTGTTAACAGTCTGTAATGCATGTCAGGGACATATGGAGGGGATATAAGTGTCTAGGCATGAAGGCTTGCGTCTTGTTGCTTAGCTATTAAAGGAGTAGTTCACCAAAAAATACAAATTCTTTTACTCACCTTTATGTCATGTTATGTATTGGTAATAGCTCCTTATGTTACTACAAACTCAAATGACGTTCTTTTGTAAAACACAAAAGCAGATGTTAGGCAGAAGTTTTTTGATAGATTTTTGACAACAATGAAGGCAAATGGCTGAGGTTTCTGCCTTTTGTGCTTTATGGAAACAGAATGGTAAATTCATTATTTGGTGAATTACCCCTTTCAATTTCGGGCTTATCATTACAAAAAGCTAGTATATGGATTGGCAGGTCCTGGTCCTCATCCGATTTTGTATGGCAGACAGCAGCTTGGGCATTCTGCTAAAGACTAAATTGGTGATCCACAGAATAGAGAAACTTGTGTGAACAACAGAGAAACATAAATTATGACAAACCATTGCTGACTAAATTTCTCTTTGCTTCAAGTTTTAAGGTGTATTTTAAGTTGGGTTAATTTTAAGTATTACAGCTCTTTTGTGCAAGACCCAGTGACCTATAAATGTCAACAATTTATCTCCCAGGAGATATTATCACTGTATATTTTGCTATGGCAACAGTTTTATTGGAACTTTCACAAGCTGCCAGAAAAACTCACGAATGCATGATAAGTCGATGAATATTCTATTCTAACTAGACAGTTTCATTATACTGTCAGATATATGACATGACTTGTCTGACTGAGCAAGTGTTTGTGCTTTTTAATTAGGCTCTCTTTCAAAGTGCATATTGCTCCGTTTCAACTCCACTGGCCCTGGTGGCCTCTGGGAGCTTCCTGAACATTCTCCTGGGAGACGAGCTGACATTTTCCGCCTAAATTTATTCCCTCTGTTAACGTTGTGAGTCATCTTTAAATAACTAGATTTTTCAGTATTTCTAAAGGGAGGATTATTATTCATATTCAGTAGCTGCTGGTTCCATCCCATTTCTGACTGAATGAGCTTTTGTGTGCCGACTGTAAGCAGGGCCACTACAGTTCAACTTCACATCCGCATGTGGTTCACACCCACCATGCATGGGGGCATGTAATTGTTAATATGTTTGTTTCTCTTTACGCAGTGCTGCACGGGAGAATGAGGTCATATATTTATTTCTCCTGCTCACTTGTTAGCTTGTTTGGGGACAAACAGTTTTCAAAGAGATGAAGGCTGATAACCATCTCACTAATCTACATTATGTGCATGAATTAGCATATTTCAAGCGGCAAGCTAAATATGCATGTAAATAGATGTGTGGCTGTGCCAGTCGTGTCTGAATGTGAGAGTCTGTGAGTGTTTGGCTGAAGACGCTGTTCAGGAAGTTAGCCGTGGCCAAGTAATTTCACTTAGTGGTCTAACTTTAATTACTTTAGATTAAATTGGACGGCCTAAGCTTAGACTTTAAGAACCCTAAGACTACTTTTAAAAATGAATTGGTCGGTGCAATAATATGATTGGGGAAGATGCATTATATAAAACTTCAAAGTTATTAAAGGATTTAAATCACTTTTAAGGAGAGCCTGCACAGCTGATCAATGCATATATTGCATTTAGCTGTGACATTGGTTGTTGCAGTATAATTACTCAGTCAAGTGCCAAGATTTCCCGCCAAAGCTAGTTTGGAAGCGTAATGGAAATGCACTCTGTGGAATCAAACCCAGACTGCTTTAAAGAGCTTTGCCTATTAGAAGAGCTGACATCATCTTGATCTAATTCCCTGGACATGCCAAATGTGTGCTAATGCTCTGTCTCATCAAGAAAAGACAATATCCTGATGAGTGTGAAGACAAAATCCTCATATAGAAAACAGAAAAGTTAATACGGTCACAATGATACAAAGATGAGATCTACCCATTATTACGATTGCTCAAACTTCTCTGAGGTTTGCACAAACCCTTAGCATGTATAGCAGACACGACACATAACGAATCCTGTGCTGTTTGTGAGTTATAGACACATCATTCCTTTGCAATTTGGCATGGACAAGCACTAATCACATTTTCCTTAGAAAAAAATCTCTGTTGTGCTTTAAAGTGTTTGTCAAGCATAATTGAGAAGTAAATCACCTTTACTCTAAAGGGGACTAAATATAATAATGAATAAAATAAAGGAATACACAGAGAGTTAGTGTAGTGTTTGTCTGAAGATTTTGTCTGAAGGGTTAATTAGCATTGTAGAAGCAAAGTCTGAAGGCAGTCGGCTCATCAAACCTCACCTTTTCTCCATCTCTCGCAACCCTTTCTTTCTTTTTGTGAGCGTGTTGGTGTACAGACAGTGTGCACGAATAGGATAAATCAGAAGGAAAGCATAAGTGATGCTCTAACTGCACAGTAGCATAGTGATATACATGGACACAGACAAATGCCAATGAGAGGGAAAAACCTGTTGGCCATATAAACGTGACTGCACACACATTAATGGTATTATCCAGGTGCGCAGGCGGAAAGATGAATCAGTGCCTGATTTCTTTGTCTCATTGTTTCGCTCGTATTCATTGCTACATGTTCCTCTTTTTGATTTACCGCTCATAGTTTTCTCATTATTCCCTCCTACAGTCTTGTTTTCTTTGATTCTTGCTTCTACTCTGTCTTCAATTATTTTCTTTGCCCTTACGTCATATCTATGTGGCCTTCGCATTTTGAGTTTCTGTCTATCAAGATACAGATTTTATTATTATTTTCTCACAGAATTTTAATATTGTGCACCGCAGAAAAAGTTTCCTGCTGAAATAAACAGCAGCTTTAGAGATATAAAAATTCCAAATTTATGCCATTACAAATATGCATTGTGTGTATGTATGCAACTGTATATGGGTATTTACTGTGTTAATGTGCCCTTCAGTGTTATACCTCATCTAAAACCATTTTAAAATGCATTATTCAAATACTCTGATAATTATTATGCATTCAGTTTTAAGACTTATGGTAATTATGAAACTACATGGACTACATGATGTAACCTGTCATACCATAAGACTTCTCTAATATAGTGGTGAGCAAATGCTTTTTAAAATATTCAGTTTTGCGTACCCAACTGTATACATTGCAACCCAAACTTTTGATGTTAAAACAAGGATATCTCTGAGCCCTTATTATTTGTCAGCCACACATATGTTTGAACTTCATGTGTGTACGTTTTTGTATGGATGTGTTTTGTGACTCTTCATCTCTGAGGATTCTTATCCCTGCTTTAACTCCTGCCATTTGAAAAGCAGATGCTTACAGACTTGACAAACACGCCCTGAATTAAGGCATTAACAGCTGAGCCCAGACACCCTACTGATGTTCAGTAAACATAAACATATTGCATCAGTCCTTACACATGGTCTACCAGAGAGACAGCCCCAGACAGACACAAACACACACAAACGCATGAACATACTAATTAATTCCAATAAGAACCGCTGAATGGAATGTGCAGGAAATGACTTCTTGTGAGAAAACCAGTCATCTGATAATGAATTGCACCAGTCGATAGCATTGAATACTTGCATGCTCTGTCTGTGTTCTTTGAGCATGCGATTCACTAAAGGAATTATGTAAATCAGGGAACGGCGCAAACACGCCCAAAACAGCTAATGCTGAACGCAATTTATGCGCCGCAATTCCCTGACTTGCAGCCTGGCTCTGAGTGTGAGATTGTGAAGGATGCAGCGTGCTTCTATAATTTGGCTTACTTTACTAGGAGTGTACAGTATCACTCCCCCACTGCTATCCAGGCACTGTATTGCTTATTAAACTGACTAAACTGAACTGACTAATTTGCTGACTAGTGTCTCGATAGCCTCTGCTCCATAATTTGACCATTGTTTGCTGACAAACTGCTGCCTTGAACACTAGAAAATGTCTATAAACTTTTTTGTACAAAATCGTTTTACAAAATTTAAAATGTACTTTTATTTTTTCTGTGGGCAACAATAACACAACATTTGAGTTTTGTGAATAGGGTGCAATCTACTAAGAGTCAAAATAATGTTTGCTTTCCAAAGACCAGACACAAATTTTGCTCTTAAATAATGTACCTGTGATTTTGCAGATCAAATGTGTGAACCCACAGAGTCAAATGTGAAATCATTTGAGTATTACTAAAGTATTCCTTAGATTTTCACTTGATCTCTAGGGTTATAAAACATTCAGAGATGAGAGCATGATTGACAGCTTGTTGCCATGGGTGATGAGCTACACAGGGTTTCAGTCTTGTACAATGCGAAAGATGCACGAAGAATTGAATGTGTAATAACACAGAGATCAATAGTGAAAGTCAATAGCGCTCCACTGGGCTGGATCAGAGTTTCATAGAGGTACTACAGCAGGCAGACTGAAAGCCACACGCAGGGAACACACACAGCCTGTGGCACCTACATTTAGACACCTCTGTATGAAATGATCACCCAATGTAGATCAAGCTCGCGTTGTAGCTGAATAAAACATGAGAGCCAAAGACCCAGAAGGATCAAGGTCAGCAACCACGCACTCTACCTGCACATTCCCCCAGATTTTACGCTGATATATTTACATAGATGTTTATGCTCTCTTCTGATTCTCATTCAAACTCCCCAACACACCAGCTTTTGCTTTTTCCCCTTGGTGTCGGATAACTGAGACACACACCATATTACCCGCTGGGAGATGGGACACTGATCTCTCAGTGGCTGTGGTGGTTTCACTCAATGAAAAATGAATGAGACTAAAATTAGATTAACTAAAATTAGACCAAGTTAATCTGCAGAATGTCCCCAAAGAAAAAACGCAGGCATTCACAATACCCGTCTGTGGGAGGCAAGACACTTATGTAGATCAATGAGGAGATGCGGGTAAATTTTTCCAAACCTCACCTGCAGTGCACGGGTAAATGCATTGATCTTTAGTTTGATACACCAGAAAATTACTTATTTTTGACAGTCACATGCTCACAGCACAAAACAAGGCGTGTTTTCTATTTCTTAAAAATAGGTATAGTTCATCCAAAAAATTTAATTCTGTCAATTTATTTTCCCTCATGTTGTTTCAAACCTGTATTTTCTCTGTAAAACACAAGAGGAGATATTTAGCAGAATACAGGAAAAATGGATAGAGACTAGAGACAGTTATGGTGGTCACCACTCCCTTTGTATGGAAAAAACAATTTGGACATCCTGTTTGAAATCCTCTTTTGAAATCCACAGAAGATGAAAACTCATACAACTTTAACTTGCCTTAAAAGTGAGAAAATCATGACAGAGGTTTTATTTTTTAGTAAACTGTTCCTTTAAACCGTGCTTTTATGTCGGTATTTGGTAGAAAGAGTGAGAGACAACAGATTTTATATCAGGCTAAATTTGGCTTAGTGCATTTGTCTAAGCCAAACACAGTTTCCCACTGCATGACATCACATCCTCTGATATGATAGCTTGTCTCAGTCCTTGAAAAGAGGACTTTGTAATGATTAATTGATTAACTCTGCTTTAGAAACACTTCTCTAATCCAGGCACCTTTAGCGAGAATTACATCAACGCTTGTGCTCTGCCCTGCTGCTGATACTGTCATTGCATCGGCTAGGATGAATTGAATTATTAACTCATTAAAAACTTAATAAACTTTTCTTGTCAGTGAGCTGCTACCTATAACAACCCACAGGTTTAGCGTTGCCCCCTGATGTTCCTCTCGTCTGTCTTCATTCTGACATACATGCTGGCAGGCAGATGTTTCACGTTTTCATTGTGTCCCGATGAACCTGGTGGAGTTGTGAATGAAACTAATCCTGCCAAGGCTGAGAAATGCTTCTGTTGTAAACACAAGGACATCCGCAGTAAAGCTCCTTAAAACAGCAGTGAAATTGAGGCAGCATGTGTTGCGGCTTGTATTGATATTGGTTTTAAAAGGAAAGGAGAATATCGATTTTACTAATAACTGAGTGTTTGAACGAGACAGGCTGTGTTCTCACACAGTGTTCGAGTTATTTGAACCAGTGGAATCTAAAATTGATTTTTAAAGAATTTGCACTTTTTCTTGCTGATTTAATGAATTTGACGAAATTAGAAAGAGATTTATTGGCCAAGTGTGCTCAGTACACAATGTATTTGACTTGGTAACAGAAGCTTCCAGTACTCACAGAAATACAGGTGGACACAGACACAAAACAACAGAATTTACAGAATAATATAACTATGAACAGTACAGAGCGTTTTTTATATAGCTATACAATGTGAAGAGATGAAAAACAGAAATTAAAAATAAAATATGAAAACATTTGCATATTGTACGCATGGGTTTGTACAGGTAGCATGTAAAAGTAATAATTTACATATTGCACATTCATTTCTATATTAATCTATATTTAATTGTTTTCTATTTGGTACATATCAAATGCATCTTTGTCAACAAAAACACAAAGGAAGATATTATACAAACATATTTGTGTTTGTTGACAAGCCACATGTCTGGATTTTACAGAGAAACTAGGCACTTGATTCAGTGCATACTGGTCAATCTGTAGCTATTTTGGTTTTGTGAGTGTTCCAAGACTTACCAGTTCACTGAAAATTGTGTGGCCCATTTCTCAGCCCAGGATTATGACCAGTGGGTATTTCTTTTTATGCCCTTTGAGAGCAATGACAGCCGAATCCATTATGATTTTATAATTGACTATTTCTTAGAAATTATGTGCACATAACTTCTCCCAAACGATGCTTAGTTATAATGATATTTTCAGAGCAATAACTACACTCATCACTTCTTCATAATTAAAAAATGCGAAACACATCATTTTGTAGTATTCAGCAGTGTGTATTATGTCTGAGGGAGCTTTAAAACTTTTTATATTAGCCTGAAAGTGAGAACCATATAGAATAAGAGCTTTTGAAATGGTCAGATAGTTAGAGATGCTTTAAGGTTTAATTATCTAAAGCAGGAGACTCTGCTGCTTTCTGGGGAATATCTGAACATCTTGGGCTTTTACAGGGAATGCATTCATTTTTAATGCCAAGACCAAATGACTGTAATTTAGATGCAGGTTCAAACGATGCAATCTCATGCAAGATAGATACACAGAAAATGTAAAAGTACCCTTGTTGGTGATTCTTATTTGGGATGGTTAAATTATACTGTCTATAATAAGGGTTGTATTTCAACCCATTCCCTAGAATGCAAAGGAAAGTTAGTTGATGGATTTGTAATAAGGTGTCCAGAAGGATACATTTTCACTATACATTATACCTCCTTTTGGTTTCTTATATTGTTGTGCAATTATGTGGCATTGTGATATTGTGGTTATTTAAGAACCTGGGCTACGTTCCCTTTTAATTTAAATTTTACACCGAACACAGAAAATATAGACAGATATGGTTAAAATCAGTTCAAGATGTCTAAATGACACATTTGTGTCTTACAGATCTGTGGAATGCCTGCGTTTTGCTTTCTTCCATTATTGATTTTTATTGGCAAAGCAGGACTTGTGCCAGAGGAACATGGGGTTTCCATGGTTATGGCATGTTTGGAGATATCTTTCTGAAAGCAGGTTTTGTATGTGTGTGCATATGAGGGAGAGAGAAAGAAACAATCAATGTACCTATCAGCTAGAATCAGAAAGGGGTTTTGTGTTAGGGAATTGGTATGGAAGACTCGAGCTTGTGCCTGTATGTGCATTATAATCTTAAGAATGTATATTGTAGATGTTTATTAGGGATGGGCAAAAATCCAAATGATCAATAGTACAGACAGACATGCAGACTCATTTTTCATTTTTTTAATTCGTTACAGCATCATTCTTTGCATGCAATCTCTGTATTGTACTACTGTACTACTGTACTGTGCACAATCATGCATTCATCCTTTGAAACAGCTAAACAGAGCTTTTTGTCCCCATATATAAATTTATATAATTTATATGTTAAGCACACAAAATAACCATAATGCCCATCTCTAATGTATACATTATCTGAAATGTCATGAGGCCAACATGGAATCTGTGCATAAACTGCTATGTGCATTTCTGCAGAATTTAAACAAGGTTCTATACATTCGTTCTAAACACTGTGTGTTTGTTTATTAAATAGTTTTAGTAATGTGATTGCGTTTTCATTTAAAAACTAAAAGTGTAGGACTCTCAGCTCTGACTAACACATTTTGCTGTATTTTAATCTAATCTGCAGAAATTGTAATACAAATATGCAGATTTCAGCTGCATACTAATCATGCAACATATATCATATATCACTTTCTTTGTCTCTCATTCTCTCTTTCTGTCTATCTCTCTCACTCTGCAGGTGGCCATGCTGTTCTCTTCCTTCACGTGTGCTGTGGGGTTCTCCCTCTTGTCACTCCTCCTGTTTCAGTGCCCTGCCCATGCCTGCCCTGCCCGCTGCGAGTGTTCTGTTCCCACCCGTTCTGTCTTATGCCATCGCAGACGGCTAACTCAGGTGCCTGAGGGCATCCCTATAGAGACAAGGGCGTTGGACCTCAGTAAAAACCGTCTACGCATTGTGACGCCACAGAACTTCTCCTCACTGCTTCTGCTGGAGGAGCTGGATCTCAGCAACAACCTCCTGTCCTCCGTGGAGCCTGGCAGCTTCCGCGCCCAACCGCGGCTCCGATCGCTCAGACTGCGCAGCAACCAGCTGACATTGCTGCCTCGCGGCGCGTTAGCCGGCCTCAGTGAGCTCACCCTGCTGGATGTCAGTCAGAACCGGCTTGTTATTCTGCTGGACTACGGCTTTGAGGAGCAGCGGAGGCTGCGTGTTCTAGAGTTAAGTGATAATGAGCTAGTGTTTATTGCCCCACGGGCATTCAGCGGCCTGGCATCCCTGCGCTCCCTGACACTGCAGCGCTGCAACTTGAGCACAGTGCCCACACACGCTCTTGCGCATCTGCACGGCCTGACCAGCCTGCGTTTGAGGGACTTGGGCATCGCAGATCTTCAGACGCATGCTTTTAAGGGTCTTCCACGACTCAGACATCTGGAGGTGGACCGCTGGCCTTTGTTGGACGGGTTTCCCACCTCAGCTTTGCAAGGGCTGAACCTTAGCACACTGTTCATTACACACACCAACCTGACATCTGTGCCAGTCGTTTCACACCTGTTGCATCTAACTCATCTCAACCTGTCTTATAGCAGTATACAGGCCCTGCCAGCGGGATGGTTGCGGGGGATGGACAGGCTGGAAGTTGTACGAGTGCGACAGGCTAACCTGCTCAGTGTGGAGCTTCAGGCCTTTCAAGGAGCTTCCTCATTGCGCCTTGTCGACCTTTCCTACAACTGTCTCTCCACACTCGAAAGAAGCGTTTTTCCTGCTTCTGAGTCACTGCAGAGTCTTCTGATTGGTCAGAATCCGTTAGTGTGTGACTGTCGCCTGCGTTGGCTTCTGGAGAAGAATCCACCTCTGCTGTATGGAGATGTTCAGCCTGAGTGTAGCGCGCCTGCCCCCTTGGCTGGGAAACTCCTGATGGAGCTGGCGGA